>CM056056.1:32950215-33142715 GCA_029574335.1 Rana kukunoris
ACGCTCATGGAATGGCGCCAAACTTCGCTACCTAAAAATCCCCATAGGCGATAGTATTTGGGTATTGCAGAGTATTTGGGTATTTCAGGGTATCGCACAGGGTATTGCGGTATTGGGGTACTGAGGTATTGGGGTACTGGGGTACTGGAGTACTGCAGAGTATTGGGGTACTGGAGTACTGCAGAGTATTGGGGTACTGGAGTACTGCAGAGTATTGGGGTACTGCAGAGTATTGGGGTACTGGGGTACTGCAGAGTATTGGGGTTTTGGGGTACTGGGGTACTGCAGAGTATTGGGGTACTGCAGAGTATTGGGCTACTGCAGAGTATTGGGGTACTGGGGTATTGCAGAGTATTGGGGTACTGGGGTATTGCAGAGTATTGGGGTACTGGGGTATTGCAGAGTATTGGGGTACTGGGGTATTGCAGAGTATTGGGGTACTGGGGCATTGCAGAGTACTGGGGTATTGTGGGGTACTGGGGGATTGCAGGGTACTGGGGATTGCAGGGTACTGGGGATTGCAGGGTACTGGGGATTGCAGGGTACTGGGGGATTGCAGAGCTGGGATGGATTGAGGGATGGCTGGATCTGTGACTGCATTTGTCACAGATCCAGCCACAGCTCAACTGCTGACACCCCGCTCCCCCCCCCCCTCAGAGGGAGGAGAGGGAGGAACCGGCGTCATTAAATGACGCCGGTTTGTTTACAAGTGATCGCGCCGTCTTCTAGACCCGGCGATCACGGACACTTTCGCGAGCGCGTCCCAGGGGACGCGCAATCGCGAAAGTGAAGGACGACGTCCCAGGGACGTCGTGTCAAAATTACTCGACCGCGCTGTAGCAGTATTTTCGCTATAGCGCGGTCGGCAAGTGGTTAATAACAAAATTGTATAAAAGTATATGGATATATAACATACATGTGCTGTGAGTGGAAATTGTGTAAAGATAAAACAAGATAAAACAAAAAACAGTGGTTACCGGGACAAGAAGCAAACAGAAACCTTCCCAGAGGGAAAGAACAGTACCAATCAAACGGGTCCTAACGCTTCCCGCCTTATTCAAAACTAGAGAAAAATATTTTAGCTGGAGTTCCACTTTAAAATTGGGCGAAGTTGCCATTTTGTGAAGATGTCAACTAAAGCTGTAGAGAAAGACCAAAACTCTACTAAGGTTCTTCTCTATTTAGGCAGGTTAGTACATAGGCTCATACGTGCAGGGGCGGACTGACAACTCATGGGGCCCCCGGGCAATAGAAGATTATGGGGCCCCTGGGCTTACAGATGGCCACCACGCCAGGAGGCAGTGCAGAGGCAGGGTAGCTAAAATCTCTGGATTTTCACATCAAAAGCATGTCGGTTTTGGACATATCAGGGACATATGTAAAAAAAACAGATTTTTACATACTGTCCCTGGTTTTACTGAGCCTGGCAACCCTGATGGGGCCCCCTAGTGGCATGGGGCCCTCGGGCATACCCGAGTGACTCAATGGTCAGTCCGCCCCTGCATACGTGTAACATGTGTACATATGACAAAACTAGAAGTCTCTTAGCCCCTGGGCTCTGCATACATTTGTTCTGTGCTGGTTGAAGAATAACTGCTAACAATTCTTGTTACAAAGTAAAGCTTAAGCTCAGAGCTCAATAGTTTCCACTAGGTGGTGATGTATCACAATGTATAATGGAAGTTGTATTACACGGCAAAGCCGCTTGTTGCAACAAATTGTTTTATGTAAACTGCTAAGCTGATCAAGAAAAATTGGAGAAAAGGCGATTGTGCATTTTTCACAGCAGCCCAATCACATTGTGTAGGAGTCCAGCATTCATTTTTAGCTCTCACCAGTCCAGTCAATGTTTAAGTAGCTCTGTTACGAGCATAAAAGTGACCTCTGCAAGGAACAGAGTTGGGGCTCAGTCAAACCTTGGGGTCCTGCTCCACTGCTTTGGTGCACATGGATTAACGTGCTTTTTTTTTTTCATATTTGTTTGCACATTAACACACATTGCATTGACCACTTCAATACCAGGCACTTACCCCCCTTCCTGCCCAGGCCAATTTTCAGCTTTCAGTGTCGTCTCTGTTTAACCACTTAAGACCCGGACCATTATGCAGGTTAAGGACCTTGCCCCTTTCTGCGATTCGGCACTGCGTCGCTTTAACTGACAATTGCGCGGTCGTGCGACGTGGCTCCCAAACAAAATTGGCGGCTTTTTTTCCCCCACAAATAGAGCTTTCTTTTGGTGGTATTTGATCACCTCTGCGGTTTTTATTTTTTGCGCTATAAACAAAAATAGAGCGACAATTTTGAAAAAAATTCAATATTTTTTACTTTTTGCTAAAATAAATATCCCCCAAAAATATGTATTAAAAAAAAACATTTTTTTCCTCAGTTTAGGCCGATATTCTTTTACCTATTTTTGGTAAAAAAAAAATATCGCAATAAGCATTTATCAAATCGGTTTGCGCAAAATTTATAGCGTTTACAAAATAGGGGATAGATCTATTGCATTTTTATTAATAATTTTATTTTTACTATTAATGGCGGCGATTTTGTTCGTGACTGCAACATTATGGCGGACACTTCGGACAATTTTGACACATTTTTGGGACCATTGTAATTTTTACAGCAAAAAGTGTTATAAAAATGCATTGATTACTGTGAAAAGGACAATTGCAGTGTGGGAGTTAACCACTAACCGAAGATAGCGACGGCAGCACCCGAGAGCCGAGGGAATGATTGGCTTCGGGTGCCGACATCGCGGGCACCCTGGACAGGTAAGTGTCCTCATTTTAAAAGTCAGCAGCTGCAGTACTTGTAGCTGCTGACTTTAAGGTAGATATAAATGCAAAAAACACGTCCCCACCAGAGTCAGTGACAGTCTCTTTCCACACTAGGTGGTCCCTCCAGTCCAAACAGCATTGACAGTCTCGCTCTTGGCTTGCTTTGCTCCTGTCCCTCAGACCCGCACACAAGGCTCTGGCCGCTCCACTTGGCTCCCTTGCACCATGACATCACACGACACTCTCAGGTACCACCTCCACCAGTCCCATCACCTGTTGGCACTGACTGAACACACTGTAGCAGGCACGTGAATGGTTTCGGCCGCCTCCAGACCTGAACTGTGCATACAAAACACGGTGCTTAGGGGGTGGGGGGTGCAGTCTAATAAGAATATAATAATTGCTTGTATTGCGAAATGCTCGTTAACCGCAATCCGAGGTTCCACTGTACATTCATACATACATATGCTCAGAATACATAAACTCACCCACATACTTTTCTGCCTCCGGCAGGATATTGATTAAATATGCATTAAGGTGAAAAACCTCCTTTAAAGTGGCAGCCCCCCAGTGCCCCCGTTTTACTTACCTAAAACCTGTCTTTCCAGCGCCGGGAACAAGCACACCCGCTCTCACCAGTGTCTTGGGTCCTGATTTGATTTATTGATAGCAGCAAAGCCATTGGCTCCCGCTGCTGTCAATCAAATCCAATGTCGCAGGAGACGGGGGCGAGTCCTGCTCTCTGTGTCAATGGACACAGCAGGACTCGGGAGCGCGCCGGCAGGGCTGTCCCTAGGGAAGCGCTTCTTCGAGGGGGCACTCGATGCGGGAAGGAGCCAGGAGCATGGCCCAGGAACCCCAGGAGGAGGAGGATTGGGCCACTCTGTACAAAACCCTTGCACAGAGGAGGTAAGTATGACATGTTTGTTATTTTTGTTTTTTAAACAAACCTTTAGCCCTGGTTCACACTGGGCTGCAGGAGTGAAGCCATGCGAGTTCAGCTGAACTCGCACGATTTCACTCCCGCTGGCAGTCCCGATTTCGGCCGCGATTTAAGAGACATCTGTGCAGATGTAAATTGCAGCCCGAAATCGCAAAAAAGAAATACAGGAACTACTTTTTGAAATCGGTACAGCGCCCCAAATGCGGCGTCGCACCGATTAGGACGATGTCATTGCCGACAATTGCCGGCAAATGCGGCCGATTTGAGATGCGATTTCACATGTGAAATCGCATCTCAAATCGAAGCAAATCGTACCCAGTGTTAACCTGGGCTAAAGTAATTGTCTTGCCTGCATAATCAGATTTGACCACTGGTAAATTTACGGATTTTGCAGAAGCTACAAACGGTTCACCTTTAACAAAAATTCTCATAATCTTTCAGTCTAAGGGCTCTTTCACACGGGGTGGATCAGTAATGATCTGCCCCATGAACCTCTGCTGATCCGACGGATGACAGGGCAGTCCCCGCACACTGTTCACGTTCCGCCCTGTCTTTTCTCCGCTCTCCCCTATGGGGGGATCGGATGAACACGGACCGTCTGTCCGTGTTCACCCGATCCCATCCGCCAGACAGATTGAAAAGTAGGTTTTTCCTCCGTCACACTTTGGCGGATCGGAGCGGGTCGGATGTCAGTGGGCATGTCACCGCTGGCATCCATGGCTCCATAGAGGAGCACGGAGCGCCCGTTCAGGTGCACCTAAAAAACTGGCAGGCGTACCTGAACGGGCCGCCCGTGTGAAAGAGCCCTAAGGAAGAGAAAGAGGTGCATCCTTGGAAATCAGACTCCATCTTAGAAACTGAAAGACAGAACCAGCTATTAGAGCACATGTTGGGCTAAAACTTGCATCCGCTTGCACCACCCTGTCCTGGTCTGGCTTATTGCAGAATAGGAGGGTTTAGCAGCATGTCGAGCTATACACAGGGAAATGTGAAGCAGGGAGAGAACACAAACATACACACTCACATACATACAAACATACACACATACTGACCAGTGTTTGGTATCTGCACCACAGAGTAAAATTGCCTGTGTACACAGTACTACATGGAAGGAAGGTGGGGCAGGTCGAAAATCAGGAATCCCCGTGCACAGCTCTGTGACGCTGCCATCATATTTTCTGTCAGCCTATTGTGGCAGGGCCTAATGCTAAATTATTATGGGGACCCCAATGCACCTGGGGCCCCTAAGTAGAGTCCAGGGGGGCCCATATATTTAGATGGACTTGATGTTCACTTGCCAGGAAGTACAGGAGGCTGAAGAAAAAGAGTTCCTATGGTTCCAGGAGAGCAGTTGTCTGCCGGGAATGGTTGGGACTGGTGGCAATGGCATGACAGGTCCTCTTTACAGTGAGATATGAGGTCAATAAGACCCCACATTTCACCTCTAGGCTGGAAAGCCTGAAATCAATAAAAAAAAAAAACCCAAACAATCTCGGCTTCCCAGCCGAGGTGGCGCCGTTTTTTTAATGCAGAGGCCGTGTGTGACGTTATAATATCGCGCCCGGCTTCCGACGATCATAGAGACTCCGGCGACCATCGGGTCTGCTGGAAATCTCTATGGTAAGCTTCCGGGGCCGTCGGATTCGTTCTCCAACTCACCGATCAAAGCAGTGAGTCGGTAGAAGCATCGGAGGGCGGACCGCCCCCTCTCGCCACCCGTAAGAATGATCAAGCGGCGGAACAGCCGCTATGATCATTCTTATGGTGCAAAGAATTTCCGGCTCAAAAAGACGATATCTGAATGATGACTGCAGCTGCACCCATCATTCAGATATCCCTGCTCAAAATCAAGGATGTCCTATTACATACCTTGGGCGGGAAGTGGTTAAAATAAGGCAGTCTGTGAATGCCGAGGCTCTGTGCTGTCCCTTGTAAGCCTGCTGCTCGAGGGACTGGCCCATGAGTGTCATTAACCACTTGCCGACCGCCGCACGCAGATGTACATTGACACAATGGCGCGGGCAGGAAAATTGGCGTACCTGTACGTCCCTTTAAATTTGCCACCCAGCGGCCGCGCGCCTGCAGTGTGCCTCGCGAGTGTGCTCGCGGGTCCCGGGAACTTGATGTTCCTGGGCGGCCCGCGATCGCGGTCGGCAAAGGCAGAACAGGGGGATGCCTTTGTAAACAAAGCATTCCCCTATTCTTCCTAGTGACATGTCACTGATGGCCGTTCCCCTGTGACCGGGAACGGTCATCAGTGACGTGTCACTCGTAGCCACACCCCCTAACAGTAAGAATCACTCTCAAGTACTGACTTAACCCCTCCAGTGCCACCTAGTGGTTAACCCCTTTACTGCCAGTGTCATTTTTACAGTAATCAGTGCATTTTTATAGCACTGGTCGCTGTGAAAATGACAATGGCCCCAAAAATGTATCAAAAGTGTCTAATGTGTCCACCATAAAGTCACAGTCACAATAAAAAAAATAAAAACGCAGATCGCCACCTTTAATAGTAAAAAAAAAAATATTAATAAAAATTCCATAAAACTACCCGCTATATTGTAGACGCTATAACTTTTGCGCAAACCAAAGCTTATTGTGATTTTTTTACCAAAAATATGTAGAATAATACGTATCTGTCTAAACTGAGGGAAAAAAAAAAATTATATATTTTTTGGGATATTTATTATAGCAAAAAGTAAAAAATAGTGGGCCAGATTCAGGATGGCGAGCGGTTCTTTGCGGCGGCGTAAGTTTTCCTATTTACGTTACGCCGCCGCTACTTTACTCGCAAGTGCTGTATTCACAAAGCACTTGCGTGTAAAGTTACAGCGGCGTTGCGTAAACCGGGCGGCCTAATTCAATTCCGTGGGTAGGGGGTGTCTCCTATTTAAATTAGGCGCGTCCGCGCACCGAACGTAATGCGCATGCGTCGACCATAGAAAAATCCCAGTGCGCATGCTCCGAATTATGACGGTGTTTTCGACGTGAACGTAATCGACGTCAATCCCCATTCACGGACGAGTTACGCAAACAACGAAAACATTTTCTAATTTCCCGCGGTCACGACGTCCATACTTTACATAGGATGCGCCTGCTTTTGGCAGCTTTATCTTTACGCCGGGAAACCCATTACGGAAACGGCGTAAAGCGACTGCGTCGGGCCCGCGTATGTTCGTGAATTGGCGTATCTCGCTGATTTACATATTCTCTGCGTAAATCAGTGGGAACGCCCCAGCAGCCATTTTAAGATTGCAGTTAAGATCCGACGGTGTAATACAATTACGCCTGGCGGATCTTTGCAGCAAACCGGCGCATCTTGTTTTCTGTATACAGAAAACAGATACGCCGGCGCAAAGCCTGAGTTATGCCGGCGTATCACTGATACGCCGGCATAACTCTACCTGAATCTGGCCCATTGTTTTTTTTTCAAAATTGTTGCTCTATTTTTGTTTATATCGCAAAAAATAAAAACTGCAGAGGTGATCAAATACCACCAAAAGAAAGCTCTATTTGTGGGGAAAAAAAGGACGCATATTTTGTTTGGGAGCCACGTCGCACAATTGTTAGTTAAAGCGACGCAGTGCCGAATCGGAGGAGTCCTGAAAGTTTGGTCCGATCTTGACCACATGGAAATATTAAATTTTCAGTGCTGATGTGACTCTGGAAACTGTAACAGCATTGAGACTGCACAGGTTCCAGTGAACACGGATGTCATTAACCATAAACTGGCTGGAAAAAAACTTGAGAGATTATGATCTGCCCTTGTATGGCTTCTCTAAAAATGTTCTTAACATTTTAAGCATTAACACTATTTAACTAAACATTACCTGGGTGCTTAACCCATATATTACTAGAGTTATGATTGTGGAATTTCCCCACGTAATAGAAATAAACAGCAGAATGGGTTTCACTATGTATATACTGTGGGAGGAGGACTGTCTGTATACTATAGAATTCAAATGTAGTCAAATAGGGGATTTCCATTTTTGTTAAACCTCCTTTAAAAAAATTAATTAATAAAAAAAAACATCTAAAATTATATTTCTAGTTATAATGTATTTAACCACTTAAGACCCGGACCAAAATGCAGGTAAATGACCTGGCCCTTTTTTGCGATTCGGCACTGCGTCGTTTTAACTGACAATTGCGCGGCCGTGCGACGTGGCTCCCAAACAAAATTTGCGTCCTTTTCTTTCCACAAATAGAGCTTCCTTTTGGTGGTATTTGATCGCCTCTGCGATATGAATTTTTTGCACTATATACAAAAATAGAGCGACATTTTTGAAAAAAAATCAATATTTTTTACTTTTTGTTATAAGAAAAATCAAATAAACAAAATTTTAGTGAAACATTTAGGCCAAAATTTATTTAGCCACATGTCTTTAGTAAAAAAAAAAAAAAAAAAAATCGCAATAAAAAAAAAAAAATTAGCTACCTAGCGGGAACAGCGACACTAATACAGCGATCAAAAAAATGATCGCTTAGTGACGCTGGCAATAGGGAGTGAAAGGGTTAACTAGGGTGGTGATCAAGGGGTTAAACCTTTATTAAGGGGGGTACGGGGGCTACCCAGAACCTAACACTAACTGCCTGTCACACTGACACTAACTGCAGTGATCATACATATAATCACTGCATTCAGTGACACTGTGACAGGGGGAGGGGGTGGGGGTGATCGCAAGGGGTTAATGTGCCTACATGTCCTGGTGTCAGTGTAGTGTTGCGCAGACTTACTGTGTGATGTGATCTCTCCTCAGCAGTGGTTGAAAAAACCGCCGAGGGAGAGATCACATCACTTCCTCCTTCCTGTGTTTACACAGGAGGAGGAAGTGACAGGGCGGGGGGGGGGCGCGCGCATTGGCTGGGAGCGATCGTGAGGGGGCGGACAAAAACGAATAGCCGCCCCCTCGTCCCAGATCGCCCCCAGAGCCACGGAGACCACCGCATGTACCGGGGGGTCCCGATCTGACCCCCGACCCGCGTCAAGGCAGGGACGTACAGGTAAGCCAATGTGCCTGTACGTGCCATTCTGACAACGTAAATGTACATGCAGCGGTCCGCAAGCGGTTAAAGTGGAAATTTACTCTCTTAGTCAACACTGATAATTTTTAATCTTTGCTAGCTTTAGTAAATAGATAGGAAAGTATATCATATTAAGTTGTGTTAATTTTTTTTTTAAATGTCCTCAGTTACTTCCTGGTGCCTAGGAAAATTATGTCATACATCCCAGGGGTCTTCAGGGGGGGGGGGGAAGGGTTTTCTTAGCCAAACACACCATCATGCCTGAGCTAAGGGCAGATGGATTCCATGAGGTACTGTAAATGCTACATGAATCATCTTCCCTTACTCAAAATGGCCACGACTAGAGATGTTAGGGGAAGGTGTCTAAAAAACAACAACCTTGACCCGAAGGACCCAAACCTCCATCGACCCATAACCGGCCTCAGGGTCTTCTCCAAGATTATGGAAAAAGCTGGAGTACAACAGCTACAACACCATTTAGACTCCCACAAACTACTGGACCCACTACAATCAGGTTTTCGTCCAGGTTACGGCACTTCTCAAAATATGGGACGATGCTCTCGAAGCAGCAGACGAAGGAGAATCATGTCTTCTGATCCTGCTGGACCATAGTGCGGCCTTCGACACAGTAGATCACAAAATGTTGCCGACTCGGCTCACAGAAGTAGCCAGAGTCGCTGACTCCGATCTACCATGGTTCGCTTCATTCCTGGAAAATCGATCCCCTATATCTATCTTCGCCCACTCCTCAAAATTATCAGTAACCAGGATCTGCTCTACCACTCCTACACTGACGACACTCAACTCTACTTTCGAATAAACAACAAAAAGGACCAACGCGTCAGACTTGAAAAATGCCTCACTTTAAGATAATTGGATGACAGAAAGTCACCTTAAACTTCATGAGTCAAAGAAAGAACTCCTTCTGCTCCATGCAAGCAAAAAGAGACTTGCTAGGGAATATGGACACCCCCGCCCATATTGGGACAGACCATTAC
Organism: Rana kukunoris; assembly: GCA_029574335.1. Taxonomy (NCBI): domain Eukaryota; kingdom Metazoa; phylum Chordata; class Amphibia; order Anura; family Ranidae; genus Rana; species Rana kukunoris. The sequence continues at coordinate 32,959,959 of CM056056.1, forward strand.
CCCAAGCCAGGGGTGTATTTATGTTTTGTGCTGCCCTAGGCCTGATTAAACTTGTGCACCCCCTAATTTAAATATGACCCACCCCTTCCTGTCAAGGCCACACCCCTTACGGTTTAAGACCCACCCTGAAATTTTCAAGTGGGGACACTAGTTCTGATGGCCTGGGGGGGGGGGGGGGGGGCAATGGATTCCCTTATTTTGCATAGATTTCCTCCCACTTCCGGTTTTGCTATGGGACATGAAGTGAAGGGAAATCTCTGCAATGGAATAGGGATGGTAAAAAAATTTAAGCGACACGCCCCCCCCCCGCCCCCACACAGTTGCAGAATGCCAACCACCCACATACTGGAAGCAGTGCGGACAATTTGTGGGGGCGCTAAACTAATTTGCCTAACAGTGTAGCGCAAGCCTGCGAGCCGGCGGGGACACTGTCCGTGCTGCCCCCCTGCAAAGTGCTGCCCTAGGCCTGGGCCTTGTTGGCCTAGGCCAGGATACAGCATTGCCCCAAGCACCAAGGTCAAAAGTCATTTTTGACTCCGACATGACAATCCCACCATCTTCTCTGTCTGCTACGAAGACTCGTTCTGTTCATCCTGGAAAAAGACACCGCAGTAGTGGTAGGTACAATAATCAACTCCAAGCTCGACTATGCCAACTCCCTTTACCTCGGCCTCCCAAAATACCAGATCGCCCGTCTACAAACCGTCCAGAACACGGCGGCACGACTGGTAACTGGAAAAAAACATGGGAGTCAATTTATCCCTCCCTGAGGTCCCTCCATTGGTTGACCGTAAAGGACAGAATCACATTTAAGGCCCTCTGCCTGACACACAAATGTGTACAAGGAACCGCCCCCCCCCCCCCCCAATATCTGTGCGAGAAAATAAAACACCGCCAATCGCGTTCTTCGGTCCACTAACCAAAATCTTCCAAGGACCTCGACTGTGGAACGCATTACCAACTAATATCCGAACGGAAGCAAATCACCTGGCCTTTAGGAAAAAAACTCAAGACCCATCTTTTCTGAAGGCTAAATGGAGGGAAATGGATACCAAGCACCTTGAGTCAATTCAGTTCGCATTTGTAGCGCTATATACAGGGGCGGACTGACCATTGAGGCACTCGGGCACTGCCCGGGGGCCCCATGTCACTAGGGGGTCCATCAGGGTTGCCAGGCTCAGTAAAACCAGGGACAGTATGTAAAAATCTATGGTTTTTTTACATCTGTCCCTGATATGTCTGAAATCGACATGCTTGATGTGAAAATGCAGAGATTTTAGCTGCCCCGCCTCTGCACTGCCTCCTGCCGTGGTGGCCATCTGTAAGCCCGGGGGCCCCATAATCTTCTATTGAATGCTCTCCTTGCCCGGCCGGTCAGTTTAGGTGGACGGCCATGTCTTAGTAGGTTTGCAGTTGTGCCATACTTCTTCCATTTTCGAATGAAGGATTGAAGAGTGCTCTGTGAGATGATTAAAGCTTGGGATATATATATATTTTTTTTATATAACCTAACCCTGCTTTAAAATTCTCCACAACATTATCCCTAACCTGTCCGGTGTGTTCCTTGGCCTTCATGATGCTGTTTGTTCAAGAAAGTTCTCTAACAAACCTCTGAGAGCTTCACAGAACAGCTGCATTTATACTGAGATCAAAGTACACACAGGTGGACTCCATTTACTGATTAGGTGACTTCTGAAACAATTGGTTCCACTAGATTTTAGTTAGGGGTATGAGAGTAAAGGGGCCTGAATACGCCACACTTTTCACATATTTAAAAACATTTATCATTTTCCTTCCGCTTCACAATTATGTCCCACTTTGTGTTGGTTTATCACATAAAATCCCAATAAAATACATTTATGAATTTGGTTGTAACATGACAAAATGTGGAAAATTTCAAGAGGTATGAATACTTTTTTAGGGCACTGTATGTACATTGCAGGGATTTTAACAAACTTTTTCCAGATTCCTACCTTTCGTTATTCTGAAGAAATAGCTGTTTGTTTTCCTGTGTCCATAATCAGTGAATGTGAATGAGAGGGACTTCAGAATTTTCAACGAGCTGCTGCACTTGCAGGGATCTAATGAGGAAAAGGGCCGGGTCTGCATCCCTTTAGACGCAAATTTCTCTTTGGGAGTATCTCGTCAAAAATTGCTTTTTTGTTGCAGGTGATGTCCAAAATCTGACTTGTATCTTTGTGCTGACTTCTGGGAAAATCAGTAAGCCAATCACACAAGCAGGAAATGACATATCTGATGGGCGTTCTGAACACCATCTGTGTACAGAACGCCTCCAGGTTGTCATATTGCATTTTACAGAAAATGACAGCGCTGCAGACTAAAAAGGAAAGATAATTTCGAAAACATTTTAATTACAATATGACTTGTGTCACAATTGTATAGTCTATATCAGGGATATGCAATTAGTGGACCTCCAGCTGTTTCAGAACTACAAGCCCCATGAGGCATAGCAAGATTCTGACAGCCACAAACATGACACCCAGAGGCAGAGGCATGATGGGACTTGTAGTTTTGCAACAGCTGGAGGTTCACTAATTGCATATCCCTGGTCTATATTATAATTTGTTAGCTATTTTTTCCCCACGTAAGTGGAGTTACCTTTTAAGACCCAAAAGCACATACAGTAGGTATCCGGTACTGAGACAAGTACTTGTATAAAGGGGACTTCCTTGCATGGGGGGCTTTATCAGCTAGATACTTCTAGGTTGTTGACTCAAAGTACTAGAGCCAGACACAGCCAGGCAACTTTACAGAAAGGCCAGAAATAGCACAGGTCCTCTGTGTCTTATAATATCACCACAATGTGATGTTAGCTTTAAGCCACACACTTGTGAGAAAAGCTTTGGGAAATCCTGTCCTACCCAACAACAAAGCTCCCAACTGTCCCGGATTTCGAGTGACTGTCCCTGATTTAAGACAATGTCCCTCTGTCCCTCTTTCCTCCTCATTTTGGTCTGAGCTATATAGTTGTATATATAAAATGCGCTTTTTATCTTTCAAAAAGTGTTTCCCAGTTCTAAACCTTTCATCTAATTCCTAAATTGTTGCATTGATAAATTCCAAAAACCAAAAAAAGAAAAATAGTAGTTGTAAAAAAAACACTTGTGGGTTTAAGTTATTTTTTTTTGTACAATTCTCCTATAACCACTCAAGCCCCGGACCATTTTGCTGGTCAATGACCGGGCCACTTTTTGCGATTCGGCACTGCATCGCTTTAACTGACAATTGCGCGGTCGTGCAATGTGACTCCCAAACAAAATTGACGTCCCTTTTTTCCCACAAATAGAGCTTTCTTTTGGTGGTATTTGAACACCCCTGCGATTTAGATTTTTTTTCGCTATAAACAAAAATAGAGCGACAATTTTGAAAGAAAAATGCAATATTTTTACTTTTTGCTATAATAAATATCCCCAAAAAATTCATTAAAAAAAAATATCTTCTCAGGCCGATACGTATTCTTCTTCTACATATTTTTGGTTAAAAAAGAAAAGCAATAAGCATTTATTGATCGGTTTGTGCAAAAGTTATAGGGCCAGATCCACAGAGCTAGTACGCCGGTGTATCTCCTGATACGCCGGCGTACTTTCAAATTACCCGCGTCGTATCATTAGTTTGAATCCTCAAACCATGATACGACGGCTTCGGGCTTCGATCCGACAGGCTTACGTCTTCATACGCCTTCGGATCTACACTGCAACCTTTTTGCGCTCCGCTGGGTGGAGTTTGCGTCGTTTTCCGCGTCGGGTATGCAAATTAGCTTTTTACGGCGATCCACGAAGTTACGATCGGCCGTCGCATTCTCTAACGTCGTCGATAGTCAGCTTTTTCCGGCGTATAGTTAAAGGGGTTGTAAAGGTAAAAGTTATTAAAAAACATCTCACAGCACCGCCCCCCCCCCCCCCCCCCCCCCCGGGCGCGTCCACGTCATCCTCTTCGGTTCCCAGCCTGGCCGTTGATTGGCTAGGCTGGGCGGATTGATAGCAGCGCAGCCATTGGCTGGCGCTGCTGTCAATCACAGCGGATGACGCGGCGCGCCGGGTGGCGGGGCCGAGTGATACAGTCGGCGGCCATGGCCACCGCTGTATCATGGGATCGCGCTCGCAAAAGCAAAAGCTTTCCACCATGCGAGCGCCCTCACATGAAGATGGAAAGCTTTTGCGAGGAGGAGCCCAGACAGCCGCCGAGGGACCCCAGAAGACAGCTTTCCGGGCCACTCTGTGCAAATCGAACTGCACAGTGGAGGTAAGGATAACATGTTTGTTATTTAAGAAAAAAAAAAACTGACTTTAAAGCTGCTATTATCCGACCTATAGTTAGACTTGCCATGTTAAGTATGGCCGTCGTTCCCACGTCAAATTTTCAATTTTTTTTGCGTAAATCGTCCGTGAATAGGAATGTACGTAAATTACGCTACTAAAAAAAAAAATGACGTTTCGACGTAATTTCGCGCAATGCACGGCGGGAAATTTCTGAACGGAGCATGCGCAGTTCGATCCAGTTCGAAATCGTTTTATGGCATTTTTATTAATAATTTTTTTTTACTAGTAATGGCGGCGATCAGCGATTTTTATTGTGACTGCGACATTATGGTGGACACATCGGACACTTGACACATTTTTGGGACCATTTTCATTTATACAGCAATCAGTGCCATAAAAATGCACCGATTACTGTGAAATTGACACTGGCACTGAAGGGGTTTACCACTAGGTGGTGCTGAAGGGGTTAAGTGTGCCTAGGGATGTGTTCTAACTGTAGGGGTGCTGGGCTATGTGTGACACGACAATGATCACAGCTTCCCATTATAGGAAGATGTGTACAGTATCCTGTCACTAGGAAGACAGGAAAATTGCTTGTTTACATAAGCATTTCCCCCTTCTTCCTCACCGTGACATGATCGCGGGTATTCCCGCGGACATCGAGTCTGCGGTACCCTCGGTCCGAGTCACGGAGCTCCCGGCGGGCTCATGTGCCCACAATGCCGGCATCTTAAAGGGGACATATATATAAGTCCTTCTGCCTGTCCGTGCCATGCTGTCGACGTATATAGTCGTGCGCTGGTCGGTAAGCAGTTAAGGGGGGCGTGGCGGGGTCTGTTTCCGATGGCTGAATCATTTTGACATTGATAATTTGTGCCCCTCATTCCTCTCTCAGAATGTTGGGAGGTCTGATATGCATCTATTGTGCAGGGCTGTCTTTTACTGGCATACATCCCTGTGCCGTCATCCCATTCATTGCTATTAGGACAAGCGGCTGCATGGACATAGCTGCTGTGTCCTTATATGACTTGTAGGTAAGGGTCCCCAAACGCACGAGAAAAAGAAACCGCCGCTCCAGGCAAATGCAATAAGCAATCAATGTCCTCCTCAAAAACCGTGGGTGCTGGCAATGCACAAGGCAGAAATCAATGAAGAAAGTTCATGGGCAGCCGCACACCAAAATAAATCTAAAAAGGTGAACAGGATGAAAAGCACTACGAAACACAGCACAGAAAACAGTGGGGTAAAAAAGCTGAGATGTTTCGCACAAAAATCAGTGCTTAGTCCCCAAACGCACCCTGTATGCATTGAGGGACCAGCACCTGCATGACATATTGGGACACAGCAGCTGTGTTCCTTAATGGGATGCAGGCATGGGGATACATGCAACACTTCGTCCCCGGACCCCCTTCGTCCCTGCTTTTGTCCCCGTTTTCCAGACGGTACTTGGGCAACCAGGCTGCGGCAGTTTCCCGATAGACGGGGGCATTTTCCGGTGGGCGTTGTCCACGAGAGATAGAACATGCAGAGCTGTGTAGAGGAGGAGCTGGAGCAAATCCAGCCTGCCTATGCAATGCTAGTTGTAGTAGAGTAGCCGCCACTCCTCCTCAACTGAAGATTCCATCACATGACCGCCCCCTCTTCGAGCATCCTGACCCTCTCCTCCTACCTCTGCTTCTTCCTCCAATCACGCTCCTGGCAGCATAGGGGAAAGGACAGAGTACAGAGTTCCTCCCCTTCCCTCCGATCCTGCAAGGCACTATGGTAATTGTAGTGAAGAAGTAGTACAGAGTGAATGGCCACAAGTAGGCGAGTTATGGGGCTGATATGAAATGATTTCCAGAAATAACGTATATATCATACAATCATTACATAAACACATACACTGCATATAACATTTGAGGAAAATATGCTTATAAAATAAATAATATAGAATTTGCCAATAATAATAAAAAAATATATATATAAATATGTCCCTGTATTTCGTTTTAGAAATCTGGTCACCTTACGGTAAAAAGACAGCCCTGCATGGGAAACCCCACCTCCCGCCGCTCTGACCGGGCCTCCCGTCCGACCGGGAGACCCGATCCGCAATACGGCGCCCCCAGTGGCGCGATTCAGTCTCCGCAATGTAAACACGGAAGTGGCGCCATGACGTCAATTCCGGGTTACTCGGCTGCCAATGGCGCTGGATTTTAAAAAAAAGTACAGTGTTCAGAAACGTAGTTTTCTGCAATCTGAATACTTTGAAGTGCAAAGGAGGAATTGGGGGTCCATAAAGAGTACCTGTCACCACATATTACTGTTAAAAAGTGATCAAAATGTAAAAAAAAAAAAACACACAATTTAATATTTTAAAATTAAATAAAATAAATAAGAAAAAATATATATATTTTAAAGCTCCCCCCTCCCCGCAAGCTCGCGCAACAAAGAAAGCACATACGGAAGTCGCGCCAGCATATGAAAACGGTGTTCAAATCACGCATGTGAGGTATCACCGTGATCGTCAGAGCGAGAGCAATAATTCTAGCACTAGACCTCCTCTAGTAACCGTAAAAAAAAGTTTAAAGCGTCGCCTATGGAGATTTTTAGGTACAGTAGTTTGTCGCCATTACACGAGCCCGTGCAATTATAAAGCATGACATGTTAGGTATCTATTTAATCGGCGTAACATCATCTTTCACATTTTATAAAACAAATTGGGCTAACTTAACCTTTTCATTTTTTTTTTTTTATTCATGAAAGTAAATTTTTCCCAAAAAGTTGCATTTAAAACACCACTGCACAAATACCATGTGACATAAAATTTTCGCTATTTCATTCTCTAGATTCTCTGCTAAAAATTATAATATTATATATATATATATATATAAAATGTTTGGGGGTTCCAAGTAATTTAGCAAAAATAGCAAAAAATATGGATTTTAACTTGTAAACACCAAATGTCAGAAGTAGGCTTAGTTATGAAAGGGTTAAAAACAAGCATACATACTCCTCTATGTGGCTGCAGCATCAGTCGGCTCTAAAGCCCCTTTCTACACTGGATCTCTCCGCTGATCCCTGCTGAGCAGGCAGTGGATGGGTCCAGGTCCTCTATGGGTTGTCAGATAAAAACAGACCACCTGTTCATTCCCATCCGACTCTCATCTGATCCGATCCACCAGACAGATGGGGATCTCCATCCATCTGTTTTTAGTGGACAGGATTGGATCAGATATTAGAACACATATCCGTTGACATCCGCCGCTCTATAGAGAGCAATGGATGGTCCGATTGGGTCGGCCTGAAAAACTGACAGGTGAACCTGATTGGGTCCCTCAGTGTGAAAGGAGCCTTAGGCTGCATTCACACCTAGGCGTTTTGTCGCCCTACGCCCGACGCTGTAGCAGCCTGAAATACGCTGGAGGGGCAAATTAACATTGTCGGCTATGGAGATGGTTCACATCTCCACGCCGAACGCCGAAACGCCGTACGCCTGAAGCTCAAAACAAGTCCCCGGACCCTTTTTTTCAGGCATCTTCGGCGTTCGGGCATAGCGGACAATGTAAAAATCACCCCTCCAGCAAAAAAAAAGGGGCGTTTTGTTGCCGCAAATCGCGGGGACAAAACGCCTATTTCATGTCGCCGCATACCGCCTACGCCTAGGTGTGAATGCAGCCTAAGACTGAGCAATCACATAACCGCTGATTGCTCAGTTACTTAGAACCCCCAAACACACACACTATATATATATATATATATATATATATATATATATATATATATATATATATATATATATATATATATATATATATATATATATATACACACACACACAGTACAGACCAAAAGTTTGGACACACCTTCTCATTCCAAGAGTTTTCTTTAGTTTCATGACTATGAAAATTGTAGAGTCACACTGAAGGCATCAATACTATGAATTAACACATGTGGAATTATATACATAACAAAAAAGTGTGAAACAACTGAAAGACTGTTGGAAGAGCATTTCAGGTGACTACCTCTTGAAGCTCATCAAGAGAATGCCAAGAGTGTGCAAAGCATTAATCAAAGCAAAAGGTGGCTACTTTGAAGAACCTAGAAAAAAGCATTATTTACCCCAATTGTTTTTGATATAATGTGAAAAATAATGTTACGCTAAGGAAATAGAGACCTAACATGTCATGCTTTAAAAAATGCATCTGCCTGTGGAATGCCACGGTGCTTAAAATTCTCCATAGGCAATGCTTTAACCACTTCCAGACTGCCCGCCGTTGGTATACGTTGATACTTTCAAGAGGAGTACTGTTGTTATGGTAGCAGCTAGCTGCTATAACCCCAGTATCTTCTTCAAGAGCGGGCAGTCCAGTTTCAGATAAAAGTGGTCTCTGCTGCGGATTGGGCCCCTCCCGCCACTCTCCCCTGCCTTCTGCAGCTTACCAGAAGTGTCAGTAGCGGCGGAGGCGACCGCGTCGGTTTTCTTGTGTGGTATGGAGACGAGTGAAGGGAAGATGGCCCCCACCCGTCTCCATACCACCGCAGGGCGGAAGCGACGTCTAAATGTCACTTCCGCCCACAGCTCTTAGAGAGACTTTTTTTTTTTATTGCATTTTAATGTAAATATGAGATGCAAGTTTTTTTTGACCCCAGATCTCATATTTATTTTGTATTACATTCCTTGTAATAGGAATAAAAATTACACTTTTTTTTTTAAAGAACCTATATTACACACTGCAGTCCACACACTGTATATAGATATGTTACAATCGGCACACTGTATATAGGATTAGGGTGACCACATGTCCCGGATTGCCCGGGATAGTCCCGCATTCTGCAGGTCTGTCCCGGCACATTCACTCTGGGAAAATACAGTGTCCCAGAATGAAACCGACACAGTTTCCCAGCATGAACCCCTCAGAGCTTAAGATGTGACACCACCCCCCCAACTAGTGACAAACTACAGGTCCCAGCATGAACCCCTCAGAGCTGAAGATGTGACCCCCCGCCCGCCATCAAATAGTGAAGAACTACAGGTCCCAGCATAGATCTGTGAAATCTATGGGATCCCACAGGTTCATGCCGGGAGTTCCAAATTTGGGGGGGGGGGGTCACACCCTTAGATCTCAGGGGTTCATGCTGGGACAGGTAGTCCTTTACTTTGGGGTGTGTGACCTTCCCAAAGTTAATGGACTACAGGTCCCAGCATGACCCCCCCCCCCCGAGAGTTGAAGATTTGAGACCCCCGTCCCCCAAATAGTGAAGAACTACAGGTCTTAGCATAAACCTGTGAAATCTATGGGATCACACCCTTAGATCACAGGGGTTCATGCTGGGTGTTGTAGTCCTTCAAATTTGGGGGGGGGTCACATCTTTAGATATTATGTGACTCCCAAAAGTTAAGAACTACAGGTCCCACCAGGAACCCCTCAGAGCTGAAGATGTGACCGCCCTCCAACCAGTGAAGAACTACAGGTCCCAGGATGAACCAGTGAAATCTATGGGGTCACAAAAAAAAATGATCTTGTTTTAGGAGGAGGGGGGGGGGGGTGGCAGTTTGGAAATGTGGTCACCCTAATATAGATAAATAACAAGTTCCAGTCCACACACTGTATATAGATATATTACAAGTTCCAGTCTGCACACTGTATATAGATATCTATACTGTGTGTATATATACATATAAAAAAAAAATCACAAGCTATAGGAGAGGGAGAGAGAGAGGGAGAGAGAGATCACAAGCTACATATACGCAATGGGGGTTATGCTGGCTAAGGATGAGCTCTGGCGTGTTCGCATGGTACACGTGCAGAGCCCGCCAGGAAGTGTGCATGGCGCTGCGCTAATCACAGGCAGGGAGACATTGTCCCGATCGCTGCAGCCGAGCATCAGGAAATGTCTCCCTGGCTGTGATTAGCGCAGCGCCGCGCACACTTCCTGGCGGGCTCTGCACGTGTACCATGCGAACACGCCAGAGCTCATCCTTAATGCTGGCCATACACTATACGAAAAATTGGCCAAACCCATTTTTCGAAAAAAGAACGTTCGGCCGCGAGAGTAAACGATAGTGCCATCATGTAATGACCAATAAATCGTTCAGTGGACATAAATAAACATTTTTTTTTTTTTACATATACCTAGTACAGACAGTTCGGACGGGAAACGCATTAACTGTTCAATTTATCGTTCGTTCGGCTAAAAAATTCCAAACTTGTCCAAAGTTTTTTCGGCTCAAAAACATCCCACCGATTATCGATTTTGTGCCCATTAACTGGCCGGAAAACGAACAGTCTAAACGACCGATTTTCTGTATAGTGTATGACCAGCAGTATTTACCAAAGGCACAACCACTTTACACTACAAGTGCAAAATGCACTTGAAATTGCACTTCCAAGTGCACTTTCGTTCACTTGGAAGTGCAATTTCAAGTGCATGTTGCACTTGTAGCGCAAAGTGGATTTTCCTTTGGTAAATAACCCCCTATATAAGTATACAGTATATAACAATTTGCAGATACACTATATAAAGATATCACAATCTCTAGCATGCATACAACACAGTGATATATTGCTATGTGTGTATATATATATATATATATATATATATATATATATATATATATATAAATCTATCCCCTCCCCAATGATCATAGAATACTCTTATACTTTGTATTACTTTCTAGTAAAGTGAAGTTTGTAGATCCATTTACCGGAGTGTGGTCGGTGTGTCTTCTCTGTGTGTGTCATGGTGGGGGGCGGGTGATGGGTGGAGTGGGGTAGGATGTTGAATGGGGGGTTGGATGGGGTGGGGGGGTCTTCTCATTACTACAATGTGTTTCAGCTTCTCCTGCACTGATTGCACATAGAGGAGACACTCACCCAGCTGTGTATAATAAAGTCCTCCCGGCGCTCAGCCTTTAGTTGGCTCCTCTCCTCTGTCTATACTCAGCAGCACTTTAGTGGAGGAGAAAGAAGTATGAACGTGTATGGGCAGCACTCCTCTCCTCACCATCCAGGACACCCCTATGCCCCGGACAAGGCACTCTACAATGAGAACTTCACCCTCTACCCTCCGCAGAGCCTCTACCAGCCTCACAAGACTGAATACCACACGCCGCCGGCATATGACTTTCTAGCTCCGAATAGCAGTGCCAGTCCATACTGGTGGCTGAACGGGTCCAATGCCAACCCCTCTCCTTACCTGAATGGAGGGGGATCCCCTGCCTTTGGAGGCGGCCAGGCTCAGGGGGTAGCTCCTCATGGGTATGGTTCATCAGAGATGCCATGGCGACCTTTCCCCTCCCAGGAGGAGCTGCTCCAGATGGTGAGACCACCCTACTCCTATTCTGCCCTGATCGCCATGGCCATCGAGAACAGTCCCTCCAAGAAGCTCACCCTCAGCCAGATCTACACCTATGTGACCGACCACTTTCCTTTCTACAAGAAGAACAAGGCTGGCTGGCAGAACTCCATCAGACACAACCTGTCCCTCAATGACTGCTTCAAGAAGGTGGTCAGGGAAGACCATGACCCAGGTAAAAGAAAAGGTGGGGACTACAAAAGTTTTGTTTAATTTTTCAAATATTAGCATTTATATTACTATAAGTGTCTGCATGCTCCACATTTCTGGTGACCTTGTCATATTTTAAGTCGGGGTTGGTTGACACCACAAAAATCGTGTGTGTGTGTGTGTGTGTGTGTGTATATATATATATATATATATATATATATATATATTGCCATTGGAAACCATATAACCTACTTTCCCTGCGTTTTGGATGCAGAAAAAATGCACTTGACTGCATGTGGTGTGAACTGAAAGAGAACCAACTTTGTAATCATGGCCTGTTCCATCATGCCTATAGGGCCAGGCAGTGATGTGACGTATCTAGGGTATGGCAGACATGGCAAGTGCCATGGGGAGGGGGGCGGCAAAAAGCCACCCCCTGCATGGAAAAAACCCTCCCGTCCTCCAGCAGCCGCCTCCCGCATTAATGTAGCGCCCGGTGCTCTGCCCGCCCTGCTGAAGTGCGGTGCTGGGCACAGCATTTGCTAATATTTCTCCTTCTGACTGGGGAGGGGAGTGACAGGTGCACCCAAGATGGGGCCCCCCCCCCCCCCCTGGTGTCCCTCTCTGTCCCTAGTTATCGGAAAGATGGGTTTTAAATGTTTTGACAAGGGCGCAGTTTCAGTGCTTGTCATAGGCGCCATTTTCACTAGTTACGCCTCTGGGGCCAAGTGTGTGTGTAAATCATTAATTCATGTATAAGAGCCGGTTCACACAGCGGCGGCATGACTCTAGGGGCGACTCTGCAAGTCGTCCTGAAGACAACTTCAGAGGCGACCTGCAAAATGACTTCTGTATAGAAGTCAATGCAGGTTGCCCCGAGCTGCCCCCAAAGTCGTGCAAGAACCCTTTTTTTTTTTTTTTTTTTTTTTTTTTTTTTTTTTTTTTTTCGGAGTGACTTGCGTCGCTCCTATTAGAACGGTTCTATTGCACAGAATGGGACCTGACTCGTCAGTGTGAACCGGCTCTAATAGGTTATGTTTTTCAATGGCATAGTTCATATCAGTGCTGCTAGTTCCTGTGTGTGTGTAAACATTATTTTTTTTTCTGATCTGTACTAGAACGTGGTAAAGCGCACTGGAACACACGTCCTTATTTTACTGCTACAGGGTGCCAGCTGTGCGTCAGCATGTGTGTGTCTATCTCTGAGCCCTCGTTCACACTGGTGCGATTTGACATGTCTAATCGTTGGCAATAGCACCATCCTAATCGGTGAGATGCCGCATCTGCGGCACTGCACCAATTTAAAAAAAAGTAGTTTATGTACTAATTTGTTTGCCATTTCGGCCCGGGATTTACATTAACATCTTTGCAGAAACTGCACAGATCTCTCTGTAATCGCGGCCAAAATTGTGCAAGCTCAGCTGAACTCGCACAGCTTCATTCCTGCAGTCCAGTGTGAACCTTGCTGCCATTATATAAAAAAAAAAAAAAAATACAAATATCCCTTAGCTTGTAGCTGGTGTAACTTTTTTGCACAAACCAATTTAACCACTTAAGACCCGGACCAATACGCTGGTAAATGACCCAAGGTGTTTTTGCGATTCGGCACTGCGTTGCTTTAACAGACAATTGCGCGGTCGTGCGACGTGGCTCCCAAACAAAATTTGCGTCCTTTTCTTCCCACAAATAGAGCTTTCCTCTGCGATTTTTATTTTTTGCGCTATATACAAAAATAGAGCGACATTTTTGAAAAAAAAACACAATTTTTTACTTTTTGTTAAAAAAAAAATCAAACTAAATTTTAGTCAAACATTTAGGCCAAAATTTATTTAGCCACATGTCTTTAGTAAAAAAAAAAAAAAAAAATCGCAATAAAAAAAAATAGCTACCTAGCGGGAACAGCGACACTAATACAGCGATCAGAAAAATGATCGCTTAGTGACGCTGGCAATAGGGAGTGAAAGGGTTAACTAGGGCGGTGATCAGGGGGTTAAAACGTTATTAGGGGGGTGGGGGGGGCTATCCTGAACCCAACACTAACTGACTTTTACACTGACACTAAATGCAGTGATTAGATCACTGCATTCAGTGACACTGTGACAGGGGGGGGTGCAAGGGGTTAAGTGTGCCTATGTGTGTGTATGTCAGTGTAGTGTTGGTGCAGGACTTACTGTGAGGTGTTCCTCTCATCGCAGCGGTTGGAAATACCGCTGCGATGACATTACATCACTTCCCCCTTCCTGTGTTTACACAGGAGGAGGAAGTGACACGAAGGGGGAGCGCAGCGATTGGCTGGGAGCGATCGCGGGGGGACGGGCAAACACGGACATCCGCCGGATCGCTCCCGGAGACACGGGGACCGCCGCACGCCGCGGAGGGGGTCCCGATCTGACCCGCTACTGGGCGAGGACGTAAATTTACGCCCTTGTGCCCAGCCGTGCCATTCTGTGGCCGTAAATGTGCGTGCGGAGGTCCTTAAGTGGTTAAAATATGCTTATTGGGGATTTTTTTTTTTTTTGTAGTATGTAGCTGAATACATATTGGCCTAAATATAAAAATGATAGCGATCAAAAAGCTCTTTTTTTTTTGTGGGGGGGGAAAAAGAATGACAATTTTGCGTACAGCATTGTACGACTGCACAATTGTCAGTTAAAATAACACAGTGCCATATTGCTATTCTGGTCGCGGCCATTTTGGCTAAGGGGCAGATGATTCGCGTAGCAATCACTTTCTACAATCCATCCGCCCTTGGCTCAGGCAGGAGGGTGTGCTTAGCTGCAAATCCCCTCCTGACGACTTTTTGGATGTATGACATAATTTGCCCTGGACTGGAAACCAGGAAGTAACTTAACCACTTAAGGACCGCCTCCTGCACATTTATGTTGGCAGAATGGCACGGCTGGGCACATGTACGTGCTGTGCTAGTACCCAGCCGTGGGTCACGGGCGCGCACCTGTGACCCGGTCTGGCGATCGGTCCCTGGAGCTGAACGGTGAGAGCCGTGTGTAAACCCGGCTTCTCCGTTCTTCTCTGTGGCGGCGTCATCGATCGTGTCATCCCTTTTTATAGGGGGACACAATCGATGATGTCGCACCTACAGCCACACCCCCCTACAGTTAGAAACACACTTCAGGTCACACATAACCCCATCGGCGCCCCCTGTGGTTAACTTCCAAACTGCAACTGTCATTTCCACAGTAAACCATGCATTTGAAATGCATTTTTTGCTGTGAAAATGACAATTGTCCCAAAAATGTGTCCGCCATAATGTCGCAGTCATAAAAAAAAATCACCGCCATTAGTAGTAAAAAAATTATTAATAAAAATGCAATAAAAGTATCCCCCTATTTTGTAAACGCTATAAATTTTGCGCAAACCAACCGATAAACGTTTATTGCGTGTTTTTGTTTACAAAAAAAAATAGGTAGAATACCTATCGGCCTAAACTGAGGGCCATTTTTTAAATATTGCATTTTTTTTCAAAATTGTCGCTCTATTTCTGTTTATAGCGCAAAAAAATAAAACCGCAGAGGTGATCAAATACCACCAAAAAAAAGCTCTCTTTGTGGGGGTAAAAGACGCCAATTTTGTTTGGGAGGCACGCCGCATGACTGCGCATTTGTCAGGTAAAGCCATGCAGTCCCGAATCGCAAAAAGGGCAAGGTCCTTTAGCTGCATTTTCGTCCGGGTCTTAAGTGGTTAAATGTGGGGGGAGTTTACAAACAAAGTAGATGGGGTAAGTATGTCATTTTATCTGCTAATGCTAGCAACACAAGGATTCAGAATAGTTGGTGTTGATGGGGTGAAGTTTCACTTTAAAGTGTGGTTGCCTGATGAAAATCTAAAGATGCACTACCTCCAGATATCCTGGCCACCCCTTTGGCCCCCACTGTACATGGTGGTCGCGATGCACTTTGCTAGTGTAGCACACTCTGCAGCATTAATGCACTGACCAATGAATTCTTACCTCCCTGGAACACCTTACCGGAGGAACAGACTTCAGATGCGCCTCTCATTAGTCAGTGTGGCTGTGCTGACCAATGGGTGCTTTCTACTTCAGGAATGATGATGCATCTTGATGTGGGGCTGCGCTTTACGCTCTATGGACTGCCTCACCAGCAGCACAGGGCATTGTGGGTCCAGTGGGGTGGCCAGGATGTTTGTGTGTGTGTGTGTGTGTGTGTGTGTGTGTTTTCTCCTAAGAAAATACAAGTTGCTTGGCTCTCTAGCGTCACTAACTTTTTGTATCCTTGATCTGAATCCTGCATGCAGGTCAAGAGGGGAGGTAGTATAGCGAGATTCAAAAAAAAAAAAAATTGAATAAGTAGGTCAATCAGGCTCATCACTCCTTGGTCAGAGGGCTTCAGAAATCGTAAAATATCTATTGTGAGTAGAGCTGCACGATTCTGGCCAAAATGATACTCGCATTATTATTTTTTTGCCTAGAACAAAGATCACGATTCTCATAGCGTAAAATATTTTACATTTATACCAAAAAAATAAAAATTGGGCTTACTTTACTGGTGGGTTTTCATTAGTCATTTTTTCCCCTTAGGGTCCTTTCACACGGAGCGGACCGTTTTTGATCCGCCCTGTGTGTTTCCGTCGGCTCAGCCGGGATCATCCCTAAATCCCCGCTGAGCTGTCAGCGGACAGGGTGGTCCCCGCACACTGTGCAGAGACCGCCCTGTCTTTCCTCCGCTCTTCCCTATGGGGAATCGGATGAATACGGACCGTGTGTCCGTATTCATCCCTATTTTTCCTTCGTCTGAAGGATCGGTTTTCTTCCGTCTGAAAAAAACGGATTCTGACTGAGGCGGGTCGTTGGCAGATGCTCATCCGCTAACGGCCGTGATCCCATAACGAAGCATTACAAATCCGTTTACGAACTTGTAATAAACGGACCGTTTGTCCGCACATGTGAAAGGGGCCAAAAACTGCATTTGAAAGACCGCTGCACAAAAACAGTGCAACATCAAATATTGCAACAACCGCAATTTAATTCTGTGTGTGTGTGTCTGTCATCATTTTTTATTTTTTTTGCTAGAAAATTACTTACAACTTGAATGGAGCTATCAGAAAAAGGTTTAGTGTTTAAGTGGTTAAATGTTCTTAATTTACATACAGAAGTATATTCCTTTGTTTTAAAATTGATACAATATTTATATTTAACGTTCCACTGATGGAATGTTTTCAAAACTTGGCAGATAGCCCAGACTTTGACTTTTGGCTGAGAGCAGAGAGGAAATTCTTTGCTTAACAAGGATTGTGAAACCCTGTCTCAAGATCTCAACAGGAAAAAGATTGCGATAAAGATTTTTGACGATTACTCATGCAGCTCTAATTGTGAGGTACCAAGGCTCCCGTATCGCACTATGGTGGTCCACCCTATCGGCTAATTGGGCTGTCATGGATTCCATGATCGCCACATCTTTTGATAACCTATTAAGTTTTTTTTAAGTGGTTGTAAACCCTTTACAACCACTTTGTTACAGGTAAGCCTATAATAAGATTTGCCTGTAGCTACCCAGGATATCTCCTAAACCGTGCAGATCTTCAAACTTCGGCCCTCCAGCTGTGGTGGAACTACACTTCCTATTGTAAAAATCCGACCTTCAGGCACGATGGGAATTTGTAGTTCCTGAACAACTGGAGGGCCGTAGTTTGAAGTCCCATGGTTTAGGAGATATCCCCTCTGTGTGTCGTTGCTTCAGTCAGTTTTGTTACCACCGGCTCCCGCGCGGGAGTGACATTGCGGCTCCGGCCAATCACGGTGCTGGAGCTGCGATACCCTGAAGTAACCCCCGGGAAAGATGTTGCCGGCCAGAGGGGGGAACGAGGACCACTGCAGGGACTTCAAGGTACGTAAGTTGGTTTACAACCACTTTAAAGGAATACTACACTTTGGCTTTATTGGTGCACGCTACCTCTGTTCTCTCTGGATCAGGACATACTGATAATGAGGTACCCTTAGTGACTTTTTTTTACTAAATGAAATATTTATCTCTGTAGTAATTTGGCAGGGTTACTAATTGTATGGTCATCCTCCTGGAGGGAAAAAATGATGATCATGTAGGAATGGATAGTTAGCAAAACATTTAAAACCTCTATCTTGGAAAGGTTTCATTCATATATTTCTAATTAAATCCATCAACAGGGAAGGGCTGTTACTGGACACTGGATCCGAACTCTGAGATGATGTTCGATAATGGAACCTTTAGGCGGAAGAAGAAGAAAAAGAAGTGTGTTGAAGCCGCTGGTCACGTGACGGAACTCTCTGTGAAGTTGGAGGACAAGAATGGCTCAGATAACCTCGAAGATCAAGACGACAAGGTCAAATCTTCCCCTGAATCCTCCCCACCCTTGGACACAAGCCCATGTCTCATCAGCTTCACATGTGCCATGATGGACGGCCAGCCCTCTATACAGATCTCTGGGGACATATCGCCCACCAAGTACTATTTTGCTGAAGTGGCCCCTGGCTCAATTGGTAATGACTCGGTGCAAATTGGAGAATCCAACTTCCTACCTCACTTTTATCCAACCAGTCAGAACAGTCTGTGCTCTTCTCTGGCGGGCTCTTTCCATACTGGTCCCGCGCTGTATAACCAGAAAGCTGATGGACTTTAAAACGCACACGGCTTCCATTTTTGAACTATTGTGCCTTTTTTACAAAAAAAAACATTTTATGTTATTTTACTTTTTATTGTACCATATCTAGATCAATGCATCTAGACCAGCTGTCTCCAAAGTATGTCCCAGTTGTTCAGGAACAATTATCCCCATCATGTCTGTGAATGTCACATTTTACAATGCCTCATGGGGACTTTTAGTTCCACAACAGCTGGAGGGTTGTAGTTTGGAGATCCCTGATCTAGACCATGTACGATCCCAAAAAAAGCACTGAAGGGCAGTTTTTACCCAGATATACCTCTGAGTTCTGTGGATAAACTATGTAGACAAAGCCATGTGTATGAGAAATGTTCCAGCGGATAAACTATAGAGCAGTGGTCCTCAACCCTGTCCTCTGGGCCCACTAACAGGCCATATTTTATGTATTACCTTGGGGAGATGCAGACTAGAGTACTGCAATCACTGAGCACCAAATGATATCACCTGTGATGTATTTGAATTATCTTGCAAACCTGGCCTGTTAGTGGGCCCTGAGGACAGGAGTTGATAACCGCTGCTATAGAGGGTATTCAGACCATTGATTAATGCTGTTGGCCATCCTTGCTGAACAAACGGGACAGAAATCTAGGCCTTGTGTCTTGAAATTACTGTTGCCATTAGCACCCTATAGACTTTATTTTTTTTATTTTTTTATTTCATATGCCTATGGGGGGGGGGGGTTAAGAGGATGCTATGTTTAAAGGACCAACTGGTTGAGTTGCACTTACTGGATTACATTTGATGAAGTAATCTCTCATTAAGCCACGCAATCTAAGTGTGGGGTTTTTTTTTTTGTTTGTTTTTTTTTAGATTCACCAATTCCATGTAATAGGAACACAAACTTGGGGCAATCCATTCAGTTTGTATCAAATAACTTCATAATTGATGGTAGACATTGGGTCTTTATATTGGCGTCAGTGTAAGAGAAACTGTCGCCTACCTTCTGAAGATGCGAATACCATGGCTTTTATGTTTTCCATCTTTTTATAGTGATATAAAGCAGATTTCCAGCTTTTGGTGGAGTTTAAGGGCTCTTTCACACGGAGCGGATCCGCCCTGTGTGTCTGTCTGCTCAGCGGGGATCATCTGTAAATCCCCGCTGAGCTGTCGGCGGGCCTTGCACAGTGTGCAGGGACCGCCCTGTCTTTCCTCCGCTCTCCCCTATGGGGAATCAAATGAATACGGACTGTCTGTATTCATCCGATCCGCCAGACGGAAGAAAAATAGGATTTTCTTCCGTCCGAAAAAACAGCTCTCGACGGAGGCGAATGATTACGGACGTTAGCAGATGCATCATCTGATAACGTCCGGGATCCCATAGGGATGCATTGTGAGTCTGTAAACAGACATTTGAAAAACGGACTGTTCGTCCCGCCTGTGTGAAAGGGCCCTAAATGTGACATGTTGGCAAAGCTGTTCTAAATGGACTGCGATCTACTACTAGATGTGCATTCTGTAGGTAGCCTCAGTTCCATACAGTGTACAGCGCTGTTTTGGCAGTGAGGAACAAAATGGTCTGACACTCATCCATTCACATGAGAATTTGCGTTCTGTGAATGAGTACAAAGCTTCCTTTGCATGGCTGAGTTGAAGCTTTGCAGTACCTGTCTATCGCTCCACTTTAGCCAATCTGAGGAAGCTCTGTATTCGTAGACTACAAAGCTCCCTGTGATTGGTTGAGTGAAAGACGCCTTTCTTCCTCTGGGAAGTTTCTGTACGTAGCTGAGGCTACCTACAGCTTGTACAGCAGGTAATGGTTAGTTTGGACTAGATGGAATCTTAAACTACGGCCCTCCAGCTGTTCAGGAACTACAATTCCCATCATGCCTAGTCCTGTCTGTGAATGGCTGAGTTTTTTACAATGCCTCATGGGACATGTAGTTCTACAACCGCTAGAAGGCTGTAGTTTGGAGATCCCTGTCACTAGAATGATCTTATAAGACGCTGCTCCCAAAATGCCATATAAGTTTGTTGTGTTTTATTCCTTAATGGGGGGATCAGTGATGATGGGTTTTTCTTTGTCAGTTGTACTTGTGAAATAATTCTGGTTTTACCATGTTTTGTACAAACATTTATTTTAAAAGTTATTTTTGCACTATTTTAAAAGTTATTTTTGCACTTTTGTAGTTCTTTTTTTGTATTTTTATATAAGATAAAGTAGGTGCTTTTTAAAAAAGGAATCTGCCTGACATTGATTTCTGAAAATAACCCAAATTCCCAAAGTTGTTTTACATGCAGCACTTTAATCAGTCCTCATGAAGTCATTGAAGGGGATGTTAGCGGTGTTGTATAACCATATAACTTTTTTATATATATATATATCACACACACATACACACATACACACACATATATATATATATATATATATATATATATATATAGCACAGCAGATGTGGTGTTAACAATGGCAACAATGGCACCCCTGTCTATCTGCTAAAGGGCAGCACATTTTTTGTTGTGTCAGGAAAGTGTGTTTGCGTGCGTTCCCGACATGCACAAATGTGAACTCAGGCTAAATATCTCAGTTACATTGGTGGTTGGTGTAACTCTTCTCATTACATTGGGGCAAGGTGTAGAATCCTTTCATTTTTTTCTAGTGCCCGGTGTGAAGGCCCCCCTTACATTGGTGGTCAGTGTAAATTCCTCCTTGCATTGGTGGTTACTGTGCAGTTACAATGACCACCAATTCAAAGGGGATTTACAATCTTCTCATTACATTGGGGCTTTTGGGTACAATACTCTTATTCACATTAGTGACCAGTGTGAAGGTCCACCTTACATTAGTGGTCACTGTAAATGCCTTCTTAAATTGGTGGTTACTGTGAATGCTTCGGTTACATTAGTGGTCAGTATAAGCCCCTATTATATTAGTGGCATGTGCTAAAAATCCTCTTTATATTGGTAGTTGTTAAAAAAATAAATCGTGTTGGTCATTGACCAAACCCTCCCCTCTCCCCAGCGTCGCCAATGATCCCAGGAGTCCTAGGAGTCTTCTGTCTATTGATGGGTCCCCTCACCAACTTAGTCCAAGGTGTGCAGGCAGGTGGAGAGCGAAATTGCATGGGTCAGGGTGGGGGGGGGGGGGGGGGCGTCAAGACACTTGCCCAGGGTCCAATTGGTATTAAAGACGGTCCTGTTACTATAATTATGCCTATTTTCTCCTCCGCTAATACCACAGTGGCTCCATTACTATTCATTCCCTGCTGATCATAATATTTACTCTGCCGTATTTGCTGACGTTCTAGCCTGTGATGATGTTGCCCATCAAAGCACGATGAACTTCAGTTGTGTCCACACTTTTTTTGTTTTTCCCTCGCAAGAATAAAAAAGTCTTTGTTTGCCCTGCAAGTAAGAGGATGTCCGTTATTGTGTAGGAAAATCCAGGGTTTAATCAAGTGTCTCAAATATTCCGGATCACTGTAGGGGAGCTGTGTAATTGCCACAGGCCTGAATGGTGCCTTCTACAACCACCCATTGTCAGTGCTAGTAGTGGTGGCATGGTAAGGGCAGCCTGGCACATTCTTATCTGGTCTTTTGAGGCCAGAGCCATGCCAGCCTCAGTCTTTAAATACAAAAAAAAAAAACATCTCAAAGTAAATTCTAGGGGAGAAAGTTGTTGGTTACAGCAGTTGAGTTCAAATACTTTTGCTCCTATCCCCTAATATTTTTATTAGGTTTCAGTACTAGATGAGAAAGAGAGTTTACTGCTCAGAGGTCCCAGGGAACTGCAAGGTGGAGTCCAAACACCTGGGTGCAGGCACTGCAATAGTATGCAAAAATGTGTAGAGAAAAACCGGGACGGCCGCCCTCCAAAAAAAATGGTTCCTTTTAATAAAACTGGTAACAACATGAACATATCACAGCAAAAAATCTAAGCTATGAATAAGCACTATATGATAGTGTGAAACGCGTCGGCTTTTCTTCTGATTTTTTTTGCTGTGATATGTTCATGTTGTGACCAATTTTATTAAAAGGAACCATTTTTTTGGAGTGCGGCCGTCCCGGTTTTTCTCTACACAGGTTTCAGTACTAGCTGATCCTTGTGTAGCACCTGGCTATTTTCCGAGCCAGTGCTATTGTGAATTTAGAGGGAGTTCAGAGAGGTAGTTGGCTCTGAACCTGTTTGGTTAAATTTAGGGCCTCTACTCCAGCTTTGGCTGTATTGTATGTGCATACTGTCGTTGTCTGGAGAGTGAGTTTCTCCCCAGGGCGGCAGTAGGGTCAAGTGCAGTTAAATTTTCCCTCCCAGAAGCCTATCAGGAGGGTTGGCTGCCTTGCTGTGCATGCTAGGGAGGGGTATTTAAAGGGCAGACACCATTGGTTCGGGGGCACTGTATTACCGCCCTTGAGCTGGGCAGTCGTCCTACCACCCCCGTGTGTGGCCCTCCTGGCCGGGGTGTGTGTGTGTCGCAGTGTTCCTGGCTCCGGGACTACTTTGGTCCGAAGCACATTCATCTAGCTTGTGGGTCGACTGGGTTCCTAATTTGCCAAATGGTCCTGGGCTGTCCCTCCAATTGGAGGAAACTGACTGATGAGGAACCTGTCCGGGAGATACCGAGCACGAGGCTGGTGTTTCAGGTGAGCTCAGTTTCTAATTGACTAAAGCTTTGTGAAGGAGAACCGGGTGCTGAATCCAGTCAAGAAGGATTTTGGACAGTAACTGTCTCCAATCTTCAGGAGGGTCTGTGGCAGAGACTTAATTCTATTCATTTGAGTGACACTCTGGCTGCCAGGCTGGTGAGAGAGGCCTGAGCAGATGCACTGTACCCGCTCTGGCTAGAGTGCAACGCTGTACCCTGGCCTAGGCCAGTGTTTCTCAACTTCAGTCCTCAAGCCCCCCCCAACAGGTCATGTTTTCAGGATTTCCCTCAGATGAAAAGGCTGTGGGAATTACTAAGGCAGTGAAACTGATTAAATCACCTGTGCATAATAATGAAATCCTGACTTGTTCGGGGGCCTTGAGGACTGGAGTTGAGAAACACTGGCCTAGGCCAACAAGGCCCAGGCCTAGGGCATAACTTTGCAGGGGGGCAGCACAGAAATAGTGCTACACTGTTAGTATAACGCAAGCTGCTTCTAATTTTGACTGTCCTATCCTCCTGGGCCGCAAACCTTCCTCACTGTGCTGTATGTTTTCTGCTGCACCATTGGCATGGTTATATCATCTTAGTCCTCTCCATAAAATTATCAGAAATTTGTGCTTAAAGTAGAACTATGGGCAACATTTTTTTTTTTTCATTTTGGATAGAGTAAGGGGGGATTATAGCACCTGACAGTTTTTTTTTTACTATCCCTGACCCATTGCAGAGATTTCCCTTCATTCCCTGCCCCAAAGCCAAACAGGAAGTGAGAGGAAATTAATGCAAATTAAGGCAATTCATTGCCCGCCCCTCCGACTCTAAGAACTAGTGTCCCCACTCAAACATTTCAGTCATAGAGTGGCGAAGTAAAGTTGTTATTGGAAGCAGTTACACCAGAATTTTCTGTCTTCCATTCTGCTATCCCTTCACCTTCCACTAATTTTCTCTCTTTTACCATGTTGGGTAATAAAAGCACAGAAAAAACACCTGTCATGTGGACATTTACTTTACTGCAGCTCTCATTCAGTACCCTAGACGGAGGAGATACAGAGGTAACGTGCCACCCAAAACAAACCAGCAGCTCCTTCGGGGGTGGTTATACACTTATAATATCTCTGCATACACAACTACATTTTCACTCATTCTGCAGGGTTCCCAAAAGGGGAATTTTAGGATGGGCTTCCTGAACCAAAGACCTTTATGGCAGGATCACCAGCAGGCCCGGACTGGGACAAAAAAATAGGCATTTTAGACTGAGCAGCCGGGGGGGGGGGGGGCAGCGGGGCTAATGGTGGGATGTGGGATGAGATAAAGATAAAGATAGACATATAGATATATAGATCTAGATGGAGAGAAAGATAGATCTAGATGGAGAGAAAGATAGATATAGATGGAGAGATAGATATAGATAGATAATGATATAGATAGATACAAAGATAAAGCTAGATATAGATAGATAATAGGGAGAGAGAAAGAAAGGTGAAGAGAGAGAGAGAAGGGAATGAAAGGCCCCCCTACATCAGTGTACAGTACTCACAGTACTCAGAGGCAATAAGGACTGACTGGATGGATGGATATCAGACTCCATCTTTCATTTCTGTTTGGCTTTAGCTTGAATCCTCCCACCCACATCCCTTAGGCAGCAGAACAGTGTCTGTCGGGGAGAGTGGGCGGGGAAGATACAGGAGGAGAAGAGGGGGAGGAATAGAAGCAGCTCCTCTCCTCTAACTGGTGGTGCGGGCAGCAGGGGGAGGGGAGGAATGTCAGAGCTGGCTGTGATATGCCCAGCTAATTTCTCTCTTTGGGATCTCTGCTATTAGGTAAACTGGGCGTCCCCTCTCGACCCGCAACCCCTTGGTACACCCCTGGGGAGATGTGACATGCGGCCCGCCGAGGGCCGTTCGCGGGCCACGGCCCACTGGGCATATGCCCGGTTTGCCCTATGGCCAGTCCGGGCCTGATTACCAGGTATTGTTTTTGTTAAGGCTGCAATACTGAAGTGACAGGAATATGTTAAATATTGTATTAGATTTTAGTGATTGGATTTATAGGTAGATCTGCTATGAGGATGAATAATGGTCCTATTGCATTTACATAAATATTTAATTTTTCTACTTGTGTGACAGCTTGGATTTAAAATAAGTAAAGTGGACAAGCCCCACAAATGTATCGTTAAAATGAATGTAGGGCTTTATTTTGTACAATATTCATGTGCAAGCCTGACAGCAGACCAGAAGATGGTAGCCAATATTACAGGTAGTTTCCCTTTTTCATACATGATGCACAGAAATTGTATAAAAAGTTGGCTTATTACATACTGGGTGACCTGATGTTAAGAAGAAATCAAGACCAAACAGCTTACTAGGAGGGCAAAGTTGAACTTCCCACAAGACCTTGTGGTTTGCATCTGTGCCAATTTTTGATGTCTTCTCCCTTGGCCATGGCCACCATTACAAATCATGAGTCACCATACAGCCTGCCTAACCAGGCCTTCCATAGACGTAGAGTGTATGACTTGACCCCGCCCATGTCATTGTATTTGATTGACAGCAGCGGGAGCCAATGGCTGCGCTGCTATCAATCTATCCAATCAAAGCTGGGACTCCAAGGAGAGAAGGATGGCGGGGACGTGCCCACGGAAATTCATGGCTCAGGTAAGTAAAACAGGGGGGGGGGGGACACTACAACCCCTTTAATGGGACTTCTAGGTCATCTTTTGCTAAAAAAATTATTATAGCGACAGAGCCTCTTTGCCACACTATTGGTAGGCCTGGGCTTAGTAGTCAATGGCCCGGATTCACGTAGCACTTACGCCGGCGTATCTCGAGATACGCCACCGTAAGTACAAATGTGCACCGTCGTATCTATGCGCCGATTCCCAAAGCTAGATACGTCGAAAAATAAGGCTTCAGACGCCCGACTTGCCTACGCCGGCGTATCGTGGGCGCATAGTTACGCTGGACGCATCTGGAGTTCCCATTTTAAATATGCAAATGAGTAAGATACGCCGATTCACGAAGGTACTTGCGGGCCGGCGCATTTTTTAAGCGATTTGCGTAAGGGCTACGTCCGGCGTAAAGTTATTCTTCATATAGGAGGCGTAACCCATGCAAAGGTATGGACCAGGGAACTAACACCGTCGTTTTTACGCCGTTTACGTAGTACGTGAATAGGGCTGTGCGTAGGTTACGTTCACGTCGTAGGCAGTGTTTTGACGTATCTTAGGCAGTTATTTCGACGTGACTGAGCATGCGCACTGGAATGCGTCCAAGGTACGACGCATGCGCCGTTCGTTTTTAGTACTTGTTTGAAGCTCAGCCCATCATTTGCATGGGGTCACGCTTCATTTAAATGTAACATGCCCACTTCCAGCCCACTTTCACCTACTTCGGCTTACGCCGACGACTATACGCTACGCCGGCGCAACGTTGGGAGCATTTGCTTTGTGAATTCCATTCTTGCCTCTCAACGTTGCGCCGGCATAGCGTAAAGAAGATACGCTACGGCCGCATAAAGATGCGCCGAGGTACGTGAATCTACCCCAATCTGTATTGTGCAGGATGGTTAAAGTGATTGTAAACCCGTTACAACCACTTGATGCTACAGTTAAGCCTGTAATAAGGCTTACCTGTAACTACCATGGATATTTTCTAAACCTGCACGGTTTAGGAGATATCCCCTGTCCCCTACATGTGCCGATGTCATTGGCACATGCTTACTAGAGAAAACTGAAGCAATGGCACCTATGCTTCAGTCAGTGTGCGGTTATGCGGGAGTGACGTCATCGCGGCTCCGGCCAATCACAGTGCCGTTGCAGCGATACCCAGAAATAACCCCCAGGAGAGATGTCGCTGGCCCGAGGGGGATACAAGGACAGCAGCGGGGGCTTCGATGTGAGGTAAGTAATTCATAATGAGCTAGTATGCATACTAGCTCATTATGCCTTTGTCTTTTTTTTTATTTTTTATTATAGGATTTACAACCACTTTAAAGGGGGACAATACTAGATAGAAAAAGCAGCTTCAGCCTTTTTGGACTTTTTTTTTTAAATGGTGCATCCAAACACAAAATAACACACAGTAATGAGTGGTTTACTTGTTCAGCTAGAAATATTTTCTAGATCTCTTCTTATCATCACTACAATAGACTGTAAGACAAAACAAACATTCATCTGAACGAGCTCACTTTGCTGGTCGACACGTTTTGTGTCAATTCCACAATTAATCAGTTATAGATAGCGTGCTCATTCTGACTATTTCGCCGAAGGCAGCCATGCACTTCGGGACCCTCTCAGAGCAGAGTGCAGCCTGACTTAACCTTGGATTGTTATACTACACCTCTGCTCTACTGACTGCCTCCAGGGCAAGATTCTTCTTAAATGACACTCAAGGAGTAAGTTTCTAGGAGTAAGGAGGACTAATGCTATAATGGAAGGTTTCAAATTCAGCAATTTTAAATGGGAGATAACCACTTGTTTTGGAAGTTCTTTAGATAGCACTAGAGGTGGAGTGACCTGTAAGGTAAGCAACATCATTTTTTCCATTACCAAATACATTTAGTCTCCTGTCTACTTCGTAGCAGTACAATAAATCTAGAGAACCCATTTTTTTTTAACCAATCATAATGAAGTGGGACTGACCTAATGTTTTACTCTACGATCATAAGTAAGGGTGAATTCAATAAAATTAATATATCATGAGCAAGATGAGTCTAAACTAAAGGTGGACATAATATTGACCACATTGCCTGTTTGCCAAACAGCGAACAATTTGGGGTGTTCACGGCAAATTCGAAAAGCCGCAGAACACAGTAGAAAAGTTTATGGGAGAAATCGAAAGTGCTAAATTTAAAGGCTTATATGCAAGTTATTGTCATAAAAAGTGTTTGGGGACCCGGGTCCTGCCCCAGGGGACATGTATCAATGCCAAAAAAGTTATTTAAAAATGGCAGTTTTTCGGGAGCAGTGATATTAATAATGCTTAAAGTGAAATAATAAAAGTGAAATATTCCTTTAAATTTCGTACCTGGGGGGGTGTGTAAAGTATGACTGTAAAGCAGCGCTTGTTTCCCGTGCTTAGAACTGTCCCTGCACAAAGTGTCATTTCTGAAGGATAAAAAGTCATTTAAAATCACTGCTCCTGAAAAAACTGCAGTTTTTAAAACTTTCTTTTGCATTGATACATGTCCCCAGGGGCAGCACCCGGGTCCCCAAACACTTTTTAGGACAATAACTTTGCTTATTAGCCTCTAAAAGTAGCACTTTAGATTTCAAACGTTCGAGTCCCATAGACTTTAACAGGGTTCTAAAGCTCACACAAACTTTTGGTCTGTTCGCAGGTTCTGGTGCGAACCGAACAGGGGGGTGTTTCGGCTCATCTCTAGTGACCACCTACCTGTACAGGGTAAGCATTGGGGAGATTGTCCAAAAGGGCACATGAACAGCAATTGAAACATGACAAAGGTTACCATAAAAAAAGTAATCTGCTTGAAAATAATTATTACAGCCACCATTGCTGACTTAAGGGCTGATATTTTTATGCCTAGGTGCACTACTATTATACTGATTCTTGCTTCACTACTTTGTAATCATTAACCACTTAAGGACCGCCGCATGTACATTTACGTCGGCAGAATGGCACCGACAGGCACATCAACGTATATATACGTTGGTGCCTTGGGGGGGATCGGGGGTCCGATCGGACCCCCCCCCCGTACATGCGGCGGTCCGCGCGGCTGCAGGAGCGATCCGACGAGTGGGGGCGGCTATCCGTTTTCATCCGCCCCCTCCGGATCGCTCCCAGCCAATGCGCGCGCCCGCCTGACCTGTCACTTCCTCCTCCTGTGTAAACACAGGAAGGAGGAAGCGACGTGATCTCTCCCTCGGCGTTTGTTTCAAGCGCCGCTGAGGAGAGATCACCACAGAACAAGTAAGTCCTGCACCAACACTACACTACACACACACATTTAACCCCCGCGATCGCCCCCCCCCTCCCCCCTGTCACAGTGTCACTGAATGCAGTAATCATGTATGATTACTGTATTTAGTGTCAGTGTGACAGACAGTGTGACAGTCAGACAGTCAGTAGTGTCAGGGTAGCCCCCCCCCCACCCCCCCCAATAAAGTTTTAACCCCCTGATCACTGCCCTAGTTAACCCTTTCACTCCCTATTGCCAGCGTCACTAAGCGATCATTTTTCTGATCGCTGTATTAGTGTCGCTGTTCCCGCTAGGTAGCTAATTTTTTTTTAATGCGATTTTTTTTTTACTAAAGACATGCGGCTAAATAAATTTTGGCCTAAATGTTTGACTAAAATTTAGTTTATTGGTTTTTTATTATAACAAAAAGTAAAAAATATTGATTTTTTTTCAAAAATGTCGCTCTATTTTTGTATATAGCGCAAAAAATAAAAATCGCAGAGGCGATCAAATGCCACCAAAAGAAAGCTCTATTTGTGGGAAAAAAAGGACGCGAATTTTGTTTGGGAGCCACGTCGCACGACCGCGCAATTGTCTGTTAAAGCGACGCAGTGCCGAATCGCAAAAACCCCTTGGGTCATTTGCCAGCGTATTGGTCCGGGTCTTAAGTGGTTAACTTGGAATGTGTACAGTATGCAGGATCGTAATTTAGACTTTTCAGACTATAAAGGTTGCATGCTTGTTCCAGGGCAGTTACTCACTCAGGCCGGGTTCACACTGGTCCGACAAACGCTCCGACATTGGGAGCTCATGTCGCATTATGTGTGAAAATCAATGTTTCCCGATGGGAGCCATCTTAACTGGTCCTACACATGTCGGTCCGACATTGAAAACGCTCCCTGTACTACTTTGGTCTGACTTTGATCCTACTTCAGCCCATTGAATATCATTGAAGTCGGATCAAAGAAGGAGCCTTGTCCTTACTGTAGCACTCACCCCCGAAGGAGCTGCTGGTTAGAATTGGGATGGCATGTTACCTCTGTAGCTCCGCCCTCTAGGGTAGTTAATGAGAGCAGTAATGATGGATTGTCCAAACAGCGGGTGTATTTTATCTTGTGCTTTTATTTACCCAACCTGGTAAACAGTAAAACGTGCAGTGAAGGTAAAGATGTATCAGAAGAAGAAATAGCAGGTAGAGGAAGACAGTCCTGCTTCCAATAGCACTTTTATCTTCTTCACTACTCCAGCCAGAGTGGGTTTAATATACCTGGACAAGCCTCTGCCACAGGCCTGGCAGCCAGAGTATCACTCGGAAACTTTGAGGGAAAGGACCTCGGCCACAGGCCCTCCCCAGAACTTAGATCACGGAGACAATCCTCCTCAATAGACTTTAGGCGTGAGTAACTTCAGGTAGTTTGCAGTAAAGTTGCTGACTGACAGGCGACCGACGTCCAGCCTCTCAGTGTCCAGCCACCTCGATCCCCAAATGGATCATAGAGACCCAGCCGATCACTGGTGCCCAGCTACGACTCAGATGCTCCGAACCAAAGTGGGCCCGGAACCAAGAACACCGCATGGCACGTGCACACTGTTGGGGCGTGCAGCGCAGACACACTGAAGGTGGGTGACGCGCTTCCAGAACTCCGGACACAAAAAATGTCCGGCTCCTAAATACCCTCTTGCAGCATGCCCAGCGAGGCACAACCATTCCCCATTGGTTGCCGAGAGAGAGCATCATATTCCTCGACTCCACTGCTGCCACCTATCGCCTTGGGGTGAAAACAGCACCCCAGGAAAAACAGAGTGAAACCCAAACACAGCCGAGCCGAGGTATAAACCCAATTTAATAAATCAACTAGATAAGAGACAACTAACTCTCTTATCCCCCTTAAATTTAGAACAGTGCCACTACCTAAAAGTACATGGGCGCTACATTACCATCCGACTTTTGACATCCGACATGGGATTACAGCAGCAGTAAAAGGAATTTATGTCACTCTGGGATTGTTTTGATTGGTCAAAGAACAAGTCAGACTATCACAAAGTCGGATCAAAGTAGTATCCTGTTCATTTAAGTCGGATGGATGTAGAACCACTGTAGGACTCATGTGCAAAGCAAAGTAGGATGAAAGTCGTATGACTGTCGTGTCGTATCAGTGTGAACCCAGCTGGGTTCACACTGATACGACATGACAGTCATACGACTTTCATCCTACTTTGCTCTACAACATCAGTCCTACATTGGTTCTACATTCATCCGAATTTCATGAATAGGATACTACTTTGATCCGACTTTGTGATAGTCTGACTTGTTCTTTGACCAATCAAAACAATCCCAGTGTGACATAAATTCCTTTTACTGCTGCTGTAATCCCATGTCGGATGTCAAAAGTCGGATGGTTAGGACAAGGATCCTACTTTGATTCGACTTCAATGATATTCAATGGGCTGAAGTAGGATCAAAGTAGTGCAGGGAGCATTTTCAAAGTCGGACGGACTTGTGTCGGACCAGTTAAGACGACTCTCATCGGGAAACATTGATTTTCTCACGTCATGCGACATGAGCTCCCAATGTCGGAGCGTTTGTCGTATGAATGAATGAATGAATGAAAACTTATATAGCGCGGCACATGCGAACTGAATCGCCTCTGGGCGCTTGTTGTTCCTGTCTCCTTTGATATCAAAAGAGAAAAGTCTTGACCTTTTTCCTAAATGCTAGGTGGTTCTCCTCCAACCGAATGCTGGTTGGTAAAGCGTTCCATAGTCTGGGACCCTGGATCGCAAATCTTCTCTCTCCTTTGGACTTGAAGTTGGCTTTCGGAACCTGGAGCAGGTTCTGATTCGTGGATCGCAAAACGCGATTTGGATTATGCGCTTTTATTAATTCGCATAAGTAAAGGGGGGCACTCTCATGGACACATCAATGCGTAAGACAGAGAGCTTTAAAAGCAATTCTGTCTTTAACTGGCAGCCAATGAAGGGATCTCAGTGAAGGTGAGATGGATTCCCAGGGTTTTTTCCCAGTCACAAGTCTGGCGGCCGTATTCTGAACGACTTGCAGACGAGCGATTTGGTACTTGGGGAGGCCGAGGTAAAGGGCATTTGCATAATCCAACCTGGAGTTTACAATAGCTCCCACCACGACCGCTAGGTCTTCTTTAGGGATGAACGGAGTGAGTCTGCGTAGTAGGCGCAGTAGATGGTGAGATCCGCTGACCACTGACCCTATTTGTGCGTCCATTGTCATAAAGGAGTCAAAAATGACCCCTAGGTTTTTGACTTTGGCGCTAGGGGTGATGAGTTTGCCCAAAATAGGCGGGGGGGTCCACGCTGTTGAAAGTTGATTCCTACGCTTGGCGTGAAACAGAAGAAGTTCTGTTTTCGCTCCATTGAGTTTAAGATAACTCTTTGTCATCCAGTCCTCTATCAAAGAGAGACATGTCTCTAGATTGAGGTGGTGATCCTGTCTGTTGCAGATGCGGAAATACAGTTGCGTGTCATCTGCATAAGAGTGATAAAGCAGTTTTTGGCTGCTAATAATCTCAAAAAGAGGACGAAGGTAGATGTTAAATAGCACTGGTGACAGAGGCGATCCTTGAGGGACTCCGCATGTTACTGTGCATTTTTCAGACGTAAACGGTCCTAGCTTCACTGTTTGCGATCGGTTTTCCAAAAAAGAGGAGAACCAAGATAAATCGCCTTCTGCGACCCTGGCTACTTCAGTAAGCCGAGTCAGTAACAGATTGTGGTCTACAGTGTCAAAAGCTGCACTTAGGTCCAACAGAACCAGGAGACAAGATTCTCCTTCGTCTGCGGCCTTGAGAACATCGTCCCATACTTTCAGCAATGCTGTTTCCGTCCCATGTCCGCGACGGAAGCCTGATTGCAATGGATCAAGTAGCTTGTGGGTATCTAGATGCTGTTGCAGCTGTTGTACCACTACTTTTTCCATTATCTTAGAGAATATGTTGAGGCTTGTTATGGGACGGCGGTGGAGTGGGTCCTTGGGGTCCAGGGAGGGTTTCTTCAGGATGGGTTGGATTATACCCTCTTTCAACTGTGAGGGCACTATGCCCTCCAAGAAAGACTGGTTGATAAGCTGCGTAATGGGAGGAGCCAGGATGTCGGCGCATTCCTTCAGTAGTTTTGTGGGGATAATGTCATTTGGCGCTGTGCCATTGCGCAGAGTACAAATGACATTTTTAGTGGACTCAACGGAGATGGGTTCTAGGGTGAACTTACCTGATATCGAAGAATTACTATGGGTGCTGTGTGAGAGGCTACAGGGGGGGCTAAGGGGAGAATAGTTTTGCTGAATGCTTTCACGGATTGCCTCGATTTTATCAACGAAATAATCCGATAGCTCATTGCAAAATTCTTGTGTGTCAGAACTGGGGGCTTCAATACATCCTGGTTTCATGGTCTGGGTGACCATCTTGAAGAGTTCGCGGGGGCGGTTAAGGGCCCCGTTGATAGCCTCCGAGAAATAATTCTTCTTGGCTTGGAAAATTCCTTTGTGGTATTTTCTTGTTGTCGCCTTGTAGATGGATAGGTTTAGCTCTGAGGAACATCTTTTCCAGGCCGATTCTGCCCTTCTGCGTTCTTGCTTCAGTAACGACAGCTGGTTGTTAAACCAGCTGCGGTTGTTTTTCCGAATGCGGGTTCTTCGTTTCGGCGCTACCAAATCGGCTGACTGTAGCATGGCCGAGTTGATGGCTTCCAATGTTTCAACGGCCGTTTGATGCGGCTGAGTTGTTTCTATTTTTTTCCTTAAAGTCGTTCTGAAGAGTTCCGAGTGGAGCTTCTTCTGACATCTAGTCCAGTGTGTTGTCACTGGATTTGATGTTTTTGTTGTGGGGGGGATTGTGGAAATGAATTTAATTGCATGGTGGTCTGTCCATGGCAACTTTTCATTTTCCAAAATTTTTATTTCCAGATCTTGTCTGAAAATAAGATCAAGTGTGTGACCTGAAGCATGTGTGGGCCCACATACTAGTTGCTGTAACCCTAAATCTTCCAGGTGGTCAATACAGGCATCCACAACGATGTCTTGTGAGGAGTTGGCCCAGAGATTGAAATCCCCTAACAGCAGCAGGTGTTTGCTGTTGAGGGTATAAGTGGAGAAGAAATCCGTCCATGGTGATAGCAGCTGCGATTTTGGGCCTGGCGGCCTATAGCAGAGCAGAATGTGGACGGTCTCATTTGAATTTGCTTGCAGTTGCAGAGTAAGGGTTTCCATGAATGGAAGAGGGTTTTGAAGGGCTGGTTTTGTGATTGCAAGATGAGTCTTGTGGATCACCGCCAGGCCTCCCCCTCTTTGCCCTATTCTGTTTTCCGTGATAATACGGTAGTTTTCTGGCACCAGTTCTCCTAGAATGGTGTTACAGTCGGCTGCGAGCCAGCTCTCTGTAATAAAGAGGCAGTCTAAATCGTGTTGTAGAATGAAGTCATGGATTTCAAGTCTATGTTTTACTGCCGATCTTGTGTTGATCAAAGCACATAAAATGTGCTTGGGCTGGGGTAAACGGCTAAAATTTTTGATGGTCGATCGTCGATCGATCCTCAAAAGTTGCTCCATTCTTAGGGTCTTTTTGGTGATGGCTGGCAGTATTGCGGCGCAACTCCTCAGATCCCAAATGGTTTCTGCAGAGTACCGCAGATTAGCCATGGTAGCCAATGACCGGGGCAAAGTAGTTATTTTTTGGTGACGATGGGGGGAGGATTCAGTGAATCCTCCCAGCTTGATCCAGAGGAAGACAAAAAAACCCTAGCCGTGCTGTGCCAATTTGCTTTGGTAGGGGAAAAAATTCCTTCCTGATCCCTGAATGGCGATCGGGCGAAGCCCCTGGATCAAGTATTATTAAATTATGAAGCAGGGGGGTGAGAGCTGTCACTGCTGCTGGGGTGTACCAAGATGGCCGCCGACCGGGAGCAGGACCAGGGACCCAGGCTGATGTATAGTCAGCTGGATGGACTGGGATGGGGGGGGACTGGTTGTTGAGGGGTGGATGAGTCCTGCAGGGGGCTGGGGGCGAACTCCTGGGACGTTTCTGGTGGCTTGGAGGGGATTCTGTGTGTGAAATTGCGGCGCGGTGTTAGGCCGCAGGTGAAGCCGCGGACTTTCCTGGATCGCGGCCCCGCGTATGAGAGAGGCCTGGCGCGGAGGTCCCGAAAAACGACCTGGAATGGCGAAAATTGCCGTGGAGAGGTGGCAGGTAGGTGCCTCTGAATGGTGATGGCTGTATGGGGGGCGTATGGACCAGAGTGAAGGAGCGGGGGAGCGGCTGGTTGTTGGGGGGGGGCCGGAGCTGGAGGAAGCGGATCGCGGGGGAGTTGTTTCTCCGCTGGGGGAGATTAGGCTGCCGCCGTGGCTGTCCTAACAAGGACGGCCACCTACGGGTCCTGGGGAGGTGTAGATCGCCCTGAGTAGCAGGGGCTTACCTGGAGGGTGAGAAGCGGCCAGAGAAGGTGGATGAGAAGGCCTGCTGAGGTGGGGGGGTGGAAAACCCTGCCTGTCTGGAGCCCAGGAGCCACACGTCCTACTGGTAGGTACGTGCGCCGATTACTACTGGGACAGTTCTCGCCCTGGGGGAGGGTCACTCTTTCAGACCCAACAGGAAGAGCTCCTGGAATAATGCACTACAGATTGTTGGTGTCAGTGGGAGTTCCCCCTTCCAGGCGTCACCCATTACCTATAGAAAGCAACCGATCGTTCATATGATGGGCGAGCTTCTCCAATGAGCTCGTACCAGTGTGAACCCATGCTGAGGGATGAAGAAAAGATGAGGATGACCTTCCCCAAGCCTGCACCTTTGGGTCCCATTCACACTGTAAATGTGGCTGTTTATGATTACCCATGGCTGGGAGACTAAACGGGGATCCATGTAAAATAGATGTGGATAGGAAGCCCCATTAAAAGCAATGGGAGCCTAAAGGCCCATACACACGATCAGATATTCCGACAACAATTGTGTGATGGGCGTGTTTTGTCGGATAATCTGACCGGCTGTATGCTCCATCGGACAATTGTTGTCGGAATTTCTGACAGTAAATGTTGGATGGTCATGCTCTCAAATTGTCCAACAACAAATGTGTTCCGCCGTATTATCCGATCGTGTGTACACAAGTCCGTCGGACTAAAATCCAAAGTACAAACACGCATGCTCCGAACCAATGCTAACCATCAGACAATATTAGCAGAAGTTTCCCTAAAGGTAGTGCTAAAGAGCTGAAAAACAACATCGTTTTGTGAATGTTGGCTGAAAACGTTCTGCCGTCTGTGTGCAGAACAAGTTCATGGACAACACCCTTCGGACAAAAATCCACGTATTTGTCCGATGGAAATCCGATCGTGTGTATGAGGCTTTATAAGCTCCACAGCTATTTGTGGCCATTCTCCTGTAATTGCTCATGCAGTGATTATCTGCAGATGACCAGCCCTACAAAATTGCAACCATCACAGGTCACTACAGATCCATACAGTTCATGTGAACGTGATTCTATCTTGATACAGTGTACCTTGCCTTACAACTTTCTGAGATGAGCGAAGCAACCTCAGCACAAAGTATGTAGGTAGAGGGCAGACCCCTACCAGACCCCCAGTTACAAAAACCAAGTAAAAACTGATTGGTTAAACCCCCCCCCCACTAATTTTCCTTTACAGTGCCAGGGGTGGATCCAGGGGGGGCAACAGGGAAATTGCCACCCCCAAGAAATTAGTTGTAGTTGCGGAATTCACGGGCACCAGAGAGTCTGAGCAGGCGGCTCAGAGAAAGTAGGTTTAGTTGCAGAATTTGCGGTGCGCTGAAGAGTCTGAGCGGGAGGCTCCGCAGCGAGTGAGAGTCAGAGAGTGGGCGGTCAGCTGGTTGGCTCTGTGCTCTGTGAGTGTGCAGGCGGCTGGCCAATCAACAAGCCTGTGGGAGCAGAGAGATGACATCATCTCTCACCGCCAATGCCAGCTTTGCATCCCTGCAGTAACTTTCGCCCTCTCTGCTGCCTGACTCTGACAAGCAAAACACCACCTTAGCAAGTGACATCTGCAAGGTGTGTCAGGTGAGGTGGCAAGTGACAACCCGCAATATGTGGCAAGTGACAATCTACATCTGGTGGCAGGTGACATGGCAATTGACAATCAACAAAATGTGAAAGGTGACGTGGCAGGTGATGTGGCAAGTGACAATCTGCATCTAGTGGCAGGCAAGTGACATTCTGCAACTTGTGGCAAGTGACAATCCGCAACTTGTGGCAGGTGACGTGGCAAGTGACAATCCGCAATGTGACAGGTGACGTGGCAAGTGACAATCCGCAACATGTGGCAGGTGACAATCTGCATCTAGTGGCAGGCAAGTGACATTCTGCAACTTGTAGCAAGTGACATTCCGCAACTTGTGGCAGGTGATGTGGCAAGTGACAATCCACAACATGTGGCAGGTGACGTGGCAAGTGACAATCTGTATCTAGTAGCAGGCAAGTGACATTCAGCAACTTGTGGCAAGTGACATTTCACAACTTGTGGCAGGTGATGTGGCAAGTGACAATCTGTATCTGGTGGCAGGTGACGTGGCAAGTGACAAGCTGCATCTTGTGGCTGGTGACATTATGGTAAGTTGAACCATTACATTTTATATTACAATGTAATAATAGAAATAATGTGCTTCAATCATCCTGACACCATAACAACATGGTGCCGTGGTCATTGAAGCGCTAACACCAATCATTTCCCTGATAAATTGCCCCCCCAAAAAATATTTACTGGTAGTGCCCCTCCCAAGACTAGACTCTGGATCCGTCCCTGTACAGAGGCTTCTCATAATAACACATTTTAAAATATTAGGAATGAAGAAAGTTTTGTCCCATTTAGGTATATTAAGTGCAATTGTTTTTTTAAAGCGGTTCATAGTAAAAAGATCGACTACTGAAGCATTTGGCTAAAAAATTAATGACCATCCGTCCAAATGAGGGACAGAAGGGTCTATGCTGTCCTGTGGGCCTATTTCAGCAGATCAAAATTTCATAAAAGCTTTGTTATGTCATCTTCTTCTATGGCAGGTTTACAATG
The DNA here is from genome assembly GCA_029574335.1 of Rana kukunoris. Classification (NCBI taxonomy): domain Eukaryota; kingdom Metazoa; phylum Chordata; class Amphibia; order Anura; family Ranidae; genus Rana; species Rana kukunoris. The sequence goes on from CM056056.1 coordinate 32,997,956, forward strand.
TCGGTATGAAATATGACTTGCACAGCGTTGTATCCTACCGTAGAGAACATTGTGCCTATATAATATCTATGTCTAATGTCGCTTTATGTGCATGTGACTGATCAGTTACACAATTTGCAGAAATATGCCCATAAATACGTTTATCGCTGAGAACTACAGTGTTATAACCAGAACATTCTACCTCCTGCTGTGACCCGTCCTGTTCACACAACCATGTTTTTTAGACAGAAAAGCTGATATTCAGTGAAACCTGCATTTTATCGTATGTTGACAAATGTTATATGTGTGTTGCCATTCACAGATGTAAATATTCTGCCGCTGGTGAAGTGGTATCAGTGACATGGCCACCATTTGACATGGGATTTTAGCAGTGGTGTCTCCAGCTTTCATATTTAAGGGGGGCACATTGGGGACAGGGACAAAAGTAGGGGGGCCCAACTATAAAATGCAATTATATATATATATATCTAATGGGGTTCTTTACTACGATCCCACAACGGGCCCTTTTACATGTTCTGCAGTGAGCTCCCTTCCTACTATACTGGGGCCCCCCAGGGTGGCAGAAAACAAGAGATATACAGTATGTCACCAGCACACCAAGAAAATATAAGGGTCCAAAGCAATGGGAGAACTTTCAGGGTTGCAAAGGTTGTCTTGCCACCGAGCCCTGGTGTTCTGCCACCAGCTGTCCTGTCCCTGCTATTGACAGCGCTGGTCTGGCATCTGTCTCCTTGGCAGCAGTGGCAGTCCATTAGGACCTAGTGCTGGTGACATTATGGGTGCATGCAGGGGAAGGCTGGCACTATTGGTTATAGAGAGCTGAGCCCCCAGCTGGTCACCTAGCAGCAGTAATGCTGTATAACCTTCTCTGTTGACATGCTGATCGGAATGTGATCCAGGTAATGCTCCCAGTCAGATCTAATAAACACAGTATTTATTAGCATCAAGAGTACAACCACATATATATATAATCAAACGTATGTCCCGCAGCCGTGTGGGCTCTATGCCTGTAAAATATGGGCTCTATGCCTGTAAAGTGTGGACTTTGATCAATAAAATCTCTGATATTTAACACTAGGATTTGACTGGGAGCATCACCTGGATTGCATCCCGATCAGCATGTCAGAGAAGGCTCCACTGCTGCTAAGCAACCTGCAGGGAGCTCAACTGTCTACAACCAATAGAGATGGGCTCGGGTGTGTTTGAAATCCCACATGCCCAATCCCACCAGGAAGCCGACACTCCACAGTGCTAATCACAGGCAGTGAGACATTTCCTGATCTGTGCAGAGCTGCGGACTGGGAAATCTCTCACTGCCTGTAATTAGCGCTGTGCAGTGTGGGCTTCCTGGCAGGCTCTGGCATGTGGATTTTTGAACATGCTCAGCCCATCTCTAACAACAAATTGTGCTGGCCCTCCTGTACATCAGCCCCATAAAGTAACCAGCACTGGGTTCCAATGTGCTGCCGCCGCTGCCAAGGAGACAGAGACCAGCGCTGTGAATAGCCGGGACAGGACAGCAACTCTGGTTATTCCAGCACTGGTCCACACTGGGAGGATTCCCCCATCCGCCTATAATGTGTAGATGGGGGAATTGGATCATTTCTTTTTTTTTTTCATTCAACCTAATAGTTGAATGAAAAAAAGTGATCAATGTATGGGCTGCCTAAAACCTAAGACCAGCCATAGACAGTTTAAATCTCAGCTGGTTCAGCAGGAACTGGCTGAGATTTGAACCATTAATGAGCAGATTCTCTTATGATTATCACTAGTGGTTGCTGTATAGCCACTAGTGAGAATCACTGTTTGTCGGGAGAATACAATTGCTGGGCAGGAGGGATATTCCCGTCAGCACTGTCTGTGTTGATGGGGGAATCATGCAAGTTTCTTTCCTGCAATCTGTGGATGTAGGAAAGAAATTTGCACTGTATATTACCTGCCTAACTTAAAGTGAAAGTAACAGAATGGCCTATGACACCCAGAGACTTTTGAAGGATGGGGGGTACTCCTGTGCCAGCATAACTAATGACTCTTGGGTCTAGGGTCATCTTGTGCCCCTTTTGGGCTTAGGGTGACTGAGAAATGATAATGATAAATTACATGGGATGGGACATTACTGATAATTCATGTTTTGCAGGATATATTTAAATATTACAAGTTGTTAAAGTCTGACTCCGACAGGTCAATAGAGTGTTTTCATTCAATGTGGGGACACATGCTTTTGAGGTGTTAATTGAGTCTGCTCCTAGACATTCCATTGTGTGATGCTAATACTGTTTTGTGTCCATTGTGCTAATTAGGTCTGCTCCTAAGACCTCTTCATTGTGTATGCTGATGACACTGTTAAGATGCGGAATGTGACTTGTCAAGCTGTAGTAATTAACCCCTCTAAATGCGGAGCCAGACCGTCTGGGTAATGAGTAGTAATGCGTAGATGCGTGGGTGGAGTGTGTCTTTGTCCCTGTGATTAACTGTAACATGCTTGTACTGTATATAAGAAAGCTAAGTTACTATTAAAGGATTCATTCATTCATTTTGGAACCAGTACCAGAGCTTGTGTTGTCTTGGTTATTCTGGGAAATGAAATGGGTCGTGTCTGATGTCTGTCGGACTGTCGGATAAGCTGTCGTGAGAAGGGATGGAGATAATGCAGTTCAGTGATTACAGTGTACTGCAGTCTGCAGTGCACACACTTACCCACGGTCCAGGCTAGAATCTCAGGCATCATTCACACACATGCTGCTGATTTTCATATTTCCTGAACACACATCACCTCTCTTCAGATACAGTACACCAAGATAGTGTGGGCGGGACTGAAAAGAGGAGGAGGAGGAGGAGCTGTATTCCTCCCTGCTCGTATGTGAGGAGAGTGGGGGGGAAGTGGCTGGACTCCCTGGGCTGTAAAAGAGTGTCATAGACTCACACTCGGCTCAGCTTGCAGTCACCACTCTCAGAATTTACAGGCTGGTTCTCCTGTCCTCCTGTCCTGAGAAATCAGTCTGTTTTTTCAGTAACTGAGATGAAGGCTTGGGCCCCCCCTCCCACACAGTGCTCATAGAGTCCTTTCTGCAACTCGCTCTTCTCCGTGCCAATGAGGATGCAGGGGAAGGATCAGATCAGGCGGCTGTGGTTGTGTGAACGCTTGCATTATGCAGTGTCAGCGAGCAGAGGGAGGGGGGAGGAATGCCCCGCAGAGCTGACTGGGGATGCTCTTCCTCTCAGGAGAGACTGTTACTACAGGGGCGGCCCGAGAAAAATGCAAAAAAATAATGCAAAAAAAAAACATGGTGGGGCACAGCATAATGTTGGGGGGTCAGGGCCCCCTCTGGCCCCACCTAGAGTCGCCTCTGGCCCTGAGGACCTCCGGGCCCTGGGGACCTCTGGGCCCTTTAATAAAAACCATAAAAAATATATATGTATAAAACTTTTTTTTTTATAAAAAAATAAATAAAAAAGGGGGGAAGTTGCAAACTCCATGCAGATACTTGTAGTGTCCCTGGTGGGATTCAAGCTCAGGACCGGTGTTGATTTGTTTCGTTGGGGTACTGATAATTACTTTAAACACAGTGCACCTTGAATCTGACGTGTCATTATTGGGTACGTAGGTAAAACATCCCGCTTTGTGTTTCATACTCAACAAGTATAGTTTTTTATGTTTTTAAGGTGGGATTAATGAATAAGCCTGAAAGACTATTTCATTATGATTCATGTCAACTGTCCCATGACAGCTTAACTATGATAGATTCCAAATGTGAAATCAATGTATCCTGATGCGTTTGGAGTGAAGAGAGAACCGTCGGTAACACTGAGGGCCCATTCACACCTATGTATTATAACACACAGTCAGTAACACATTTACACAGGTCACATATTGATTTAAATGGTGTCAATTCACATCAGCAAGACAAGATTTCTGCAAAAATGTTCATGTCAGTTTTTGGTGCATCAAAGTGTGTTATAGTGGAATTGTGGGAAAAATGATGATGCAGTATCATAGCAGGTTTCCAAAGCCCCCAATCACATAGATTTAATTCTTGTTGATCCATTATTTTTTCCTCTTCCTTTAACAACCCAAGCTGCCCAGCAATAGTGGGTCATTTTAAAGTGTTACTAAACCCAGCACCCTGCATTCGCTATATCTGGTCTCCCACAGTAGACTGAACATGGAAATGCAATTATTTTAGTAAATATAAACTGCTAAATACCTTTTCTCGTTAGCAGTTAGAGCAGTCCTGTGATTTCTATCAGTGTCTGGTTAAAGCTTGTAAGAGGAGTTTTCATTCTCCTCTGACTGTCCTATAAGGCTGCAGGACCCCTGAGACTCTGTCTGTACAGTGCTAATTCTATAAGGGGTGGGGATCATGAGAAGTGTGAGGGGTTCAAAAAGGAAGGGCTGGGTCTGGCGCCCCCCCATCCTAAAACTTTACCAGCCACCACTGCACACTGGGCTTTGTGCATGTGCAGTAGGGCAGTGTTTCCCAACCAGTGTGCCGCGGCACACTGGTGTGCCGTGAGGAGTCCCCTGGTGTGCCGTTGCAAAATGAGAGGCGCCTAGCCGCCGAGCCTTTTTTTTTTTTTAAACGGAGCGCCCGCCGCCGCCGCCGAAGCAATCTGAGAGGCTGAGAGTTGAGCGAGCGGGATCATGTGACGACGTGACGCGAGACTGAGCTCAGCCTACGGCCGCCCCAGCATCCACAGCGCGTTGCCTCTGCTGCGGCTGGAGATTTAGCTCCGCTCGGCTCCACCTCTGTCATCTTCAGACAGGCAGAGTGGCTAAGAGGGAGAGGAGCGAGCGGAGTATTACAGAGCCAAGCTGCCGCCTGATTGAGCCTGCCTCAGTGCCTTGCCTTCTGCCTGGTGGTCTGACAGACAGTCACTGTCTAAATCTGAATGATTGTAATTTGCCTATTGCAGTGCCTGCCTTGCTGACTACTACATCTGACCTGGCTGTGTAAGTAGTAATTCATACTGTGTGCCATTAAATGCAACCACTGTGCCCATCCAAATGTAGCCACTGTGCCCATCCAAATGTAGCTACAGTGCCCATCCAAATCCAGCCACTGTGCCCATCAAAATCCAGCCACTGTGCCCATCAAAATCCAGCCACTGTGCCCATCAAAATCCAGCCACTGTGCCCATCAAAATCCAGCCACTGTGCCCTTCCAAATGTAGCCACTGTGCCCTTCCAAATGTAGCCACTGTGTCCGTCCAAATGTAGCCACTGTGCCCGTCCAAATGTAGCCACTGTGCCCGTCCAAATGTAGCCACTGTGCCCGTCCAAATGTAGCCACTGTGCCCGTCCAAATGCAGCCACTGTGCCCGTCCAAATGCAGCCACTGTGCCCGTCCAAATGCAGCCACTGTGCCCGTCCAAATGCAGCCACTGTGAGAATTACTTTATATAGTCAATATAGGCACAGAGTTCATTTTTTTTAACATTTTCTAATGGTGGTGTGCCTCGTGATTTTTGTTCATGAAAAAAGTGTGTCTTGGCACAAAAAAGGTTGAAAAACACTGCAGTAGGGAACCAGCAGTAAAGTCAAAAGGCTTCACTGACTGGTTCCCTTATTAGGAATGGCAGCAGCAGCACCCAGGAGTTGATTCGAAGACCGGCTGGGGTGCTGAATTTGCGGGCTTCTTGGACAGGTAAGTGCCCTAATATTAAAAGTCAGCAGCTAAACAATAATAAATATAAAACTCAAAGGGTATACAGCATTGGTTGTTTTTTTGATATAAATCAATTTTATCATTAAAAACCTTGGAATCTTGGATGTTTGTTTGGCACTCTCATTGAACTGAATGTATTTCCTCGTTTCCACTGAGCGGAACGGTTCGGGTCGGTACAGTTTGGAACGATTAGAATGGTCCGGTCTATTCTGGTGAGCATTTCCACTGCAAGTCGGACCGTCAGGGGCCATACAGGGTTTAGAAAAAATGCCTAGCGTGTCCACCAATCAGTGGAATGTATGATATCTCCGACCTAACCGAACCGTTCCATTTTCTATGGCCCTACATCTGAAGCAGGACCCAGAATGGTGCGGTATGGTTCGGTTTTATGGCACACTTTCATAATGGAAACACCCAAAATAGCGTACCGTACCATACCGATCCGCTCAGCGGAAACGAGGCATATGTGGACTATCATCTCTGGGTTTTATTCTATTCTTATCTCTTGCTTTTATTCTATGCTGGTAGGTGTTTTATGGACATGGTTTTGGTCCTTATTCGATATGTCTGTCACTGTATATTGCACATGCACAAAGCCTGCTGTGCAGTGGTGGCTGGTTTCTGTTTCTTCTTATCTACTAGATAAATATTTGAACATACATTTCTCCTATATAAATAACCCTGACGAAGGGCTTGAACCTGAAACACGTCGGGTACCGAAGAGTGTTTTCGGACATTGGAGAGTAATACTACACAATATGGGCCAGATTCTCGTAGAATCCGCGGCGGCGTAGCGTAAGCCATTTACACTACGCCGCTGCAACTTACTGGAGCAAGTGCCGTATTCTCAAAACACTTGCTCCGTAATTTGCGGCGTCATTTACGTAAAGCCCTATTCGCGAGCGACTTAGTAAAACGATGTAAACGACGGAAAAAGATGACGCTGTCCCGACGCCATACTTAACATGGCATACGACGGACCTTCGTAAACGTACCCCTCATATAGCAGGGGTAAGTTTACGCTTACGAAAACGACGACGAGGCGGCGCAAAAACGTTCAGGAATCGGCGTATTAGGCTCATTTGCATAGTCAAATGAGAAAACAACGTAAACGCCACCTAGCGGCCAGCGTAGAATTACATCTGGCAGATCTACGCCATATCTATGCGTAAATGATTCTAGGAATCACACGCATAGATACCCAGGGACAAAAACAGAGATACGACGGTATATCTGGAGATACACCGTCGTATCTCAGCTGAGAATCTGGCCCTATATGTTTTTCTATATGTTTTGCAATGACTCCATATTTTTCTCTTGCTCTGTTTTAATAGATCATCACGTGTGATTTATCTTTTTTACATGTGTAGCACTACCCCAGATGGAGCTGCTGGTTTGTTTTGGCTGGCATGTTACCTATTTTTTCTCGCCATCTAGGGTATTAGATAAGAGTTGAGAAAAAGTTAAATGTCCACACTTTAGACTTCTTTTTCTTTGATTCATTTGCTGAACTTGGTAAAGGAATAAAATAATTAGTTGAAGAGGTGGAAGGGTAATAGGTAACAGGTTCAGGTGCTTCTGTCCGGAAACACTCCTGCTTCCAGCAACACAGCTTTCGTCGTCACTCTAGCCAGAGTGGGTATTGCGCACCCGGATAGGCCTCTCTCACTAGCCTAGCAGCCGCAATGGCGCACTGAAATTGGTAAAGTCTCTGCCACAGACCTTCCCACAGATGGAGGTATGTTCGGTCTAAAATCCTCTCAACACAGGATTAAGCACCCAGATCTCTCCTGATTAACTTCTTGTAAACTTGGAACTGACAGGCGATCATCATTCAGCCCTTCAGTAATGGTGCGTCCTTCGATGAAGTTCAAGGCCTCTCCTGAGATACCAGCTTTGGACTCTGTGCTCTCCAAGACAGGTTCTTCATTGAGTGGCTTCCTCCCTCAGGACGGACAGCACCGGACCACTCCGCAAGCGTAGACCAAGTCTGACTATCGGATCTACTTAGTAGATCACAACCCTGGACCAACATGATCCCGGAGCCAGGAACACATGAACACGCACCCCCGGCCAGGAGGGCCGCTCACGGGGGTGGTGGGACGACAGACCAGCGATCGACAACCCCAGTCCAATGGCATCTGTCCCTTAAATACTCCTCCCCAGCATGCACAGCGGGACGATCAACCCCCACTGATTGGCTGCCAAAGGGGAGCACCCAAAACACCTTGACCTGACTGCTGCCACCCTTGGCCTGGGGTGGTAATGGCACCCCAGACAACAATAGTGGCCACTCACAGTACAGCCATGGCGGGAACAGAGGCCCAAAATTTGGAATAATCATACGGTCTGAGTCAACTAACGCTCAGACTAATCTCTAAATTTAAAGCAACACTGGCTAAAAAGTAGCAGGTCACTACACATGTATCAATAAAAATTGTTGTTATATATACCTTAGTGGTGTTACCGTTAAAACCCCATTTAGAGGGTATTTCAACTTTCCATCTCTGGGTTCCTTCCCCGTTTTTAAATGGGAGTCCCTACTGTATTTTGTGGAGTGTTGCCAAACTAAAAACAGTGTGTCCAGTGACAACTTCAGTGACCCTTAGAAATTCTGTATCCAGCGCCACGTTTATTCTTGTGATAGGATCACCATTGTGACATGGTCCTCTGACTACAGTTAATGCCCTATGTTCTTCATACACTGCAGTTAAAGGAACACTAAAGGCAAAAATTTTTTTTTTTTTTAAATAACAAACATGTTAGGCCACGTACACACGGAGGGACATGTCCGCTAAACATGTCCGATGGACCGTTTCCAGCGGACATGTCTCCTCCGGATTTTCGTCCGACGGTGTGTACACACCATCAGATGAAAATCTCCTCAGCCAGGGAACGCGGTGGTGTGGCGGTGACGTTGACACCGCCACGCCACCAAACCCGGAAATAAAATGCTTCCGCGCATGCGTCGAATCCATTCGACGCATGCACGGACAGTTCTGTCCGCTGGTTAGTGTACTAACCAGCGGAGAGATCCAACAGACAGGTTTGTAGCGGACAAATTTCAAAAAGCATGCTTTGGAATTTGTCCGATGGACAAACCTGTCTGCTCGCCCGTACACACGATCGGATTTGTCTGTTGAAGCGGTCCGTCGGACCGGTTTCAGCAGATAAATTCGATCGTGTGTACGCGGCCTCATTCTTACCTCCATTGTGCAGCTTGTTTTGCACAGAGTGTCCCCAAATCCAGTCTTCTGGGGTCCGGCTGTCTCGGCTCCTCCTCGCAAAAGCTTTTCACCTTCATGCGAGCGAGCGAGCATGGTGGAAAGCTTTTGCGGGCGCGCTCCAGTGATACAGCGGCGGGCATAGCCGCCGACTGTATCACTCGGCCCCGGCGTGCCGCGTCATCGGATGTGATTGACAGCAGCACCAGCCAATAGCTGTGCTGCTATGAATCCGTCCAGCCTAGCCAATCAACGGCCAGGCTGGGAACCAAAGAGGATCACGGGGGGGGATGCATTAAGGTGAAAAAACATTTACCTTTACAACCCTTTTTATGTGCAGTATGTTTCTAGTTTGTTTTTAACTCTACGGAAAACATGTTTTACTAAAAAACACACCAAAGATGCACCTTTTCCCTCCATAGTATTTCATGTGTCAAGTGTTATAAACACTTCAGTAGATCTTCCGCTGCATGTCTGCACAGCTGAATATCGGTGTAAAATGGAGAAGATGGGGAGCAAAGGTTAAGAAAATATAGATATACATCACTCTAGGCTGCTGTTCAGCTTTATAGCCATCATATGGTAGACTGTCTGTTATCACCAGCTGGAGGTTGAAGGGAAGAACTATATCACTATATGTAATAACAAAGGCACATTATTGCAGGCGCCAATATATCCAACCCTTTCCAGGGACACAATAATGATTCAGGGGACTACCAATCACTATGTGCTTATAGTTGGCATTGTGAATACTTTGAGATAGAAATTCTTTCTTGCTTTTGAAAGGCAATGCTTGCTAGATTTAAAAGGCCAGTTTGACGTTAATGGATATCGAATTTGTTTAGGATTTGCATGGAATCGGGTCTGGTGCAGGGATGTAGGCAGACAGCCTTTCAGCGTGGGACACTGCATCATCTGCATTCTAGAGGGAGAGAATGGGTACCTCTGTCCAAGGGCAAAACGTAAGGTTAATGTTAGGTTTAGGGGTCCAGTGCTAGAGCAGAGGTTAAATAGACTCTGTCACAGGCAGGGGCGGACTGACAACTCATGGGGCCCCCGGGCAATAGGAGATTATGGGGCCCCCAGGCAATATATTATGGGGCCACACAGTATACACACACACATACAATATACACATACAATATACACTGATACTGACCATCCTCATGCTGTCCTTTTTTTCCTGTTGGAGCTTTTACCAAGTTCAGCAAATTAATTTAAAGAAAAAGAAGTCTAAAGTGTGGACATTAAACTTTTTCTCAACTCTCATCTGATACCCTAGATGGCGAGGAAATAGAGGTAACATGCCACCCAAAACAAACCAGCAGCTCCTCAGGGGGTAGTGTTACACATGGGGGCTCGTCCGGGATTGGCTGTTACCTCTCGCAATGGAAACAAGAGTTGATTCCCAGCTCCAACAGAAAAAAAAGGACAGCATGAGGATGGTGAGTATCAGCGGGAGTGGTTCCTATCCGATCTGCCCAAATGGAAAAGGATACAGTCCTCCTCCATTTTGTTTAGCTCGTCAGATTAGACCCAGAGGTAGGCAGGTGTAAACAGACACAAGTCTATTTATACCTGCCGGTCCATAGGAATGCATGGACCATCCAATCAGGGCCGCCTAAAAACCTGATCACCCATGTGAAAGGGCCCTATTTGTTAAAGTGGAACTTTGATTGGGAAAAAAGTAATTCTATTGCAGAAGAGACTCTGAGTCTATTTATAAAGCAGTGAATGTGAATTTCAACTCTCTGGTGGTGAAACAATCACTGTCATTTAACCACTTGCCAACCAGCCGTCATTATACGGCAGGTCGGCGCGATCCTGCGAACCGTCGTAGCTGTACGTCTGTCCCTTTAAGCAGGATAGCAGGCGCACGTGCCTGCTGCATAGCGGGGGTGCCGATGCTTGTGGCCAGTGATTGTGATGATGCGGCCATGAGAGGCAGAACAGGGACATGTGTGTGTAAACACACACATCCTAGTTCTGTGAGGAGAGAAGAGAGCTGGGAACCATGATCTGTCATTGCTCTTGTCAGTCCCATCCCCCACAGTTAGAACACACACATAGGTAACACAGTTAACCCCTTGATCTTATGAGTTTCTAAATGTTGTACCTTCATTAACCAATTCCCTACCCGCCCATCGTCGATCTCCCATCCTGGATGGACGTCATATGTGACGTCCCCTCCCCCTACAGTTAGAATAACTCACTAGGGAACATACTTAATCCCTTCAGCGCCATAAATCTAAGACCACGTACACACGATCGAACATGTCCACTGAAACTGGTCCGCAGACCAGTTTCAGCGGACATGTTCGATCGTATGTACGGCCTATCGGACCGTTTTCCAGCGGATAAAAGTTTCAAAACATGCTTAGAAACCTGTCCGCTGGAAACCTGTCCATCGGACATGTTCGATGGTTAGTACACAAAATCATCGGGCCAAAATCTCGCGCAAGTCGACGCATGCTTGGAAGCATTGAACTTTGTTTTTTTATCACGTCGTCGTGTTCTACGTCACCGCGTTCTGGTCCGAGGGGATTTTGGTCCGATGATGTGTACACACATCAGACCAACAGACCACTTCAGCGTGGTCCGATGAAAACGGTCCGTCGGACATGTTTCCTCGGACATGTCTCATCGTGTGTATGCGGCCTCAGTGTAACTGTGCTGGGGTAATGCTTATGCACTCACCCGGACAGTCCTATTATCACCAGTTCTGTTATTTATTTCCCTAGAAATATTTGTAGTTTTTTACATCTGATCATCTTAAAACGGAGGTTCGGCCGTTTTTCTTTTTTTTTTTTAAAGTCAGCAGCTACAAATACGGCAGCTGCTGACTTTTAAAAAAATGACACTTACCGCGATGTCAGCAGCCGAGGCTAAGCAAGCCTCTTGAGGGGGGAGGGGGCGAGCAGGAGAGTCAGGATGCCCACTAACACACAGATCCTTTCTCTATCTGCAATGTAGAGAGCGTCCTGACTCTCCAGTAGTCCAAGGGAGGGGGTGAGCATGACACGTCACACCAGGGAGAAAGCCTTGCATTACTGAGTTACAGACAGAAGAACAGGAAGTGAAGATTTCTCAGAAGAAATAAGGAAATTTAAAAGCAAAATGGAAGGATGAGGTAAATGATGGAGGACTGCACTAAGGTAAAGCAAGCTATTTAGGGAAAAACAAATTTACCTTTACAACTTCTTTAAAGCGGAGGTTCACACAAAAAGTGAACCTCCGCTTTTTGGATCCCTCCCCCCCTCCGGTGACACATTTGGCACCTTTCAGGGGGAGGGGGTGCAGATACCAGTCTGAGACAGTTATTTGCACCACTTCCGTTTTTTTTTTTCCCCGCGGGGAATTCAGCCCGTTCCCGCTGTCTTCTGGGAAACACTGTTCCCAGGAGAGAGCGGAGACCAGTGACGGCGCGCCGCGGTCCTCGCGCATGTGCAGTAGTGAATCGGGCAGTGAAGCGGTCAGGCTTCACTTCCTGATTCCCTCACCAAGGATGGCGGCGGAAGCAGCCAAGGACCGAGCGATTGCTCAGCCTCGGCTGCTGACATCGCGGGCGCGAAGGACAGGTAAGTGTCATTTTTTTAAAAGTCAGCAGCTGCCGTATTTGTAGCTGCTGACTTAAAAAAAAAAAAAAAAAAAACGGCCGAACCTCCGCTTTAAGATGATCAGATGTGAAAACAACAAATATTTCTAGGGAAATAAATAACAGAACTGGTGATAATAGGACTGTCCGGGTGAGTGCATAAGCATTACCCTAGCACACTTACCCCTACCAGCAAGCACATAGACATTGGGGAGCCATATGTCTTTTCATGACACTGTAGAAGAATATACCGTGTATTAATGAGTAGGTACATCACAGGGAATGTGCACTCAGCAGAAAGACGCCTCTAGCAAAGTTTCCAAGAACTATTATCCACATCGTCATTAATAGAGAATTCCTTTGGAAAGTGTAAAAAGTGCTTTGGTGGTTACCTGATAGGCCGTCCTGCCCTCTGCCATCCCTGGGTCCATCTCCCTGAGTCTATCATAGGAGTCTTAATCATCCTCTCACCACTGGACTGTGACCAAAGTGCCTGTGGGTGTAAGTTTCCTTCTTTGTATATGGCCCACAAATGTGTGACTAGCTGGAGAGGATACATCTTAACACTTTGCACTAATTAAAAAGCAGGCTATTGTTTTAAAGTACACCTGTGATTTGAGAAAGGTGGGGGCTGCCATTGCTAGAAAGTTGCCTTGCTGTGTCTGACTTCTATTTTTCCCAATTTACAGATCCGCAACAAAAATACAGCCAGGCAAGCAGCATTTTCAGAAGGCGAGGTCAGCAATCGTAGACTACATACATTACAAAGCAGAAGGCAAAACCTGCATAAGTAATACATTTGTACCTTCAATAAATGTAACCATATTGCAACACTTAGGCGGCGTACACACGACCGAGAACCTCGCTGGAAGCTGCATTCCAGCGAGAACCTCGGCCGTGTGTACGCTGCTGGCTCGCCCTGCCCGTCGGGAATCCCGTCGAGCGAATAGAGAGCAGGCTCTCTAATTGCTCGACGGCTCGCCTGGATGAATGGCTGGTTGCCATTCCCGACGGGCGGGTCGCCGATTTAGACGGCCGGCAGAGAACCTCTACGGGCGGAACGATGTGTTCTGCCCGTCAAGTTTCTCTGCCGTGTGTACGCGGCTTCAGAGGCTCCTCTCTTCTCTTTTATACTCTGTAGCTCCTGCTGGATTTTGCTTCTAATCCCCTTGTGGAGGCTTCTATTTGTGGATGGACATTTTATGGTTACACAACACATTGCTATAATCTTTTTATATGGACTATAAACTGAAGGACTTAAGCCCTGTACACACAACGGTTCACCGATGAAGCTGACTGATGGACTGATGTGCCTACACACCATCGGTATATGAACAGATCGTGTCAGAACGCGGTGACGTAAAACACGACGACGTGATGAAAAAAATGAAGTTTAATGCTTCCAAGCATGCGTCGACTTGATTCTGAGCATGCGTGGATTTTTAACCGCTGCTCGTGTGTACTAACGATCGGTTTTGATCTATCGGTTAGCTGTCCATCGGTTCAATTTTAAAGCAAGCTCTTTGTTTTTGGACTGAAGGATAACGGACTGATGGGGCCTACACACGATCTATTTGGACCGATGAAAACGAACTTCAGTCCGTTTTCATCGGTTTGAACCGATCGTTGTGTACACGGCTTTATGAATAAATGGTTGTGGAACGAATCATTTGAGTTTCCATGATTTCTTATGGGGAAATTTTCCTTGATATACAAGTGCTTTAGATTACAAGCGTGCTTCCGGAACAAATTATGTTCACAATCCAAGGTTTCATTTAAAAATGACTATAAAATGATTTCTTGTGAAGGGGGAGTAAAGGTCCACTTTGATTAACCACTTGCGGCCCACGCTATAGCCGAATGACGGCTACAGCGCAGACCTGAAAAGCCAAGCCGCCGTCTTTTGACGGCCGCCCCTTAAGGCGTTCCCCGCGCACGCTCCAGAGCGCGCAGCAGGGAAGCTCTGTGTTGGCCGTGTCCTTTGGACACAGCCAATCACAGATTGCGGCGAACGGCCAATCAGAGTGGCCGTTTGCTATGCGATCTGCGTAGCTAATGAGAGATGATCTCATATGTAAACATATGAGATCATCTCTCATTGCCGTTTTACACAGAGACAGCGTCCTGTCTCTGGAGAGGAGACCGATCTGTGTTCCTTGTACATAGGGACACAGATCGGTCACCTCTCCAGTCACCCCCCTTCCCCCCACAGTTAGAACACACCTAGGATACACATTTAACCCCTTCCTCACCCCCTAGTGTTAACCCCATCAATGCCAGTCACATTTATACAGTAATTAGTGCATATTTATAGCACTGATCGCAGTATAAATGTGAATGGCGCCATAAGTGTCTGATGTGTCCTCCATAACGTTGAAGTCCCAATAAAAATCGCAGATCGCCGCCATTTCTAGTAAAAATAAATAAAATAAAAAATAATAATTCTGTCCCCTTTTGCGCAAACCAGTCGCTTATTGCGATTTTTTTTTTTTTTACCAAAAATATGTAGAAGAATAGGTATCAGCCTAAACTGAGAAAAAAATGTATTTTTTTTTTTAAATTGGGATATTTTTTATAGCAACAAGTAAAAAATATTGTATTTTTTTTCAAAATTGACGCTCTTTTTTGTTTATAGCGTAAAAAATAAAAACCGCACAGGCGATCAAATACCACCAAAAGAAAGCTCTACTTGTGGGGAAAAAAGGACGTCAATTTTGTTTGGGAGCCACGTCGCACGACCGCGCAATTGTCAGTTAAAGCGACGCAGTGCCGGAAGCTGAAATTTCACCTGGGCAGGAGGGGGGGTATATGTGCCCAGTAAGCAAGTGGTTAAAGGGTTCTTCTTTAGGGGAACACACAGCGCACTGCCACCAAAGTGATCTGAGTAAGCGGCTGGTATTTGTACCCATCTGCACAACAAAGCGCAGCAACACATAAGATTTGGAAGTGCGAGCTCTCACCAGTGCAGACAGCCGAAAAAGCTTTTGAACTCCAAAATAAACGTGCTATTTAATAACTCTGACTGGAGAGGGATTCTTGTAAAGAAGTAATTACAGAAAAATGTTCCAGTGTCTGTACACCGATTAATTCTTTTCAAGGGGAGCGGAGATGTCAGCGTTCAGGACCACACAAGACTATCCTCAGGCACAAACCCAAGACGGCGTGGCATAAGGTGCTTTCATCTCAAATACTCTAGTTAACCAATTTAAGGATCATATTCTCCCCTCCATCTGCCGTGTATCCGATGTGTAACACACACATATTCTCATTAAAGGGAACATCCACACAAACAAACTATGATATGAAAGCAGCAAATTTCCCAGAACAAGTGGAGCCGTTTCCTGTGAAGTCACTTGTCTCGGATAACAGTGGAGAGCTGAGGAGGCATTAGAAATTGAACTTTTATGTATTTTTACCAAGTATCAGGGCTTTTTTTTCAGCTGGAACGTGGAGGAACGCAGTTCCAGCACCTCCAGCACTGAATGTATGTAACAGCAATGGGTGCCGGGGTGTTCTGGAGGGTCTGTTGATGCTGGGGAATCTATTGTTGTTGGAGGGGATCTATTTTTAGGGAGGAAGGGGGTCTATTTTTGCTGGGGAGGTCCTCTGTTGCTTGTGGGGGATCTATTATGGCTGGGGGTGGGTATTATGTTGCTGGGGGGGGGGGGTGAACCGCTGCAGGGAGAGATCTGCTGTTGAGGGAGGGGTCTTTGTTGCTGATTGCTTGAGGGTCTATTGATTCTGGCTGCTGGGGAATCTATTGTTGCTGGAGGGGATCTATTCTTGCAGTGGGATCAATTGTTGCTGGTGGAGGATCTATTGTTGCTGGGATGGGTCTTATGTTGCAGGGAGTCAATCAGTGCTGGGAGCTGGCTTTTGGGAGCCCATTGTTGCTAGGGTGAATCTATTGTCGCTAAGGTGTCCATTGTTGCTAGCATAGGTGTGAGCAAAGGGTGTGCCACGTGTGCCCAGACACCCCCTAATCATCCTGTACAGCACAGATTTCCCCTACTGCCCTGCCCCCCCTCCCCCCACAGTGCTCCTGACTTCCCTCCTCTTATCTCCCTCTGGCTGCTGCTGCGGACACATACAGGGGGATGTTTTAGGATGAGTGGGGAAGGGGTCGGTAAATATGTGATTTACTGGCCCCTTCCCTTTGTGAGTGAACACAGTGAGTGATCGATAGCATGTGTTTGAGCATTGGGGTGCACACTCTTATCCAATAGGCTGCACACACCTATGGTTGCTAGATTTATTTTACTGCCTTTCTTGTTATCATTAACAAATTCCATACAAAATACTTGGCACGACAAAATGATACTTGGTTCTGTATTCTTTAAAGGGGTAAGGGTTGGACAGAAATGGTTGCTCAGAGGTGGGTAGGGGGCGGAGTCAAGGGCTGACTCAGAAGGGAGGAGTTCCTGCACCTATTCTCTAAGAAAAAGTATACACTCTGAGCTATTATTATGACGTTTACCCTAGAGACACTATTAACCTTTATATGCTACATGATTGATGTCTCCTATTCACATTATAACATACACAAATTTGTAGATTCTACTTTTAGCGATTGTTTCTAGGTCACTGCAGCCTCCCTGATCAACAATTACTGGGATAAACTCATGGCCACTGCATGAGTGTGTTTATTCCATCAGACGTGACTGGTAGGCTTGCATTATGAGAAAGGAACCTACAGGTGCAAGTTCAGTTTTGCCTTTAGTCTCATAGGGAATTAATCACCCCCCTTTTGGCCAAGGCCCCCCCTGACCTAGAATTGCCACCTTTTCTTCTAGCCAAACCCCCAAACACTTTAGCGGCCCAGCAGACCCTAGGGTGCCCCAAGGAGAGTGGTAACGCAATGTGCATAGTGTGCTGCAGCAAGCAGTGGGTGTGGCTAAATTGCTGTTGCTGACATCTTCTGCCGCCCAGTGATGCCCCACCTGCCCCTTGACCACCGTCCGAAGCTCCCGGATGGCAACAAATTTGTGTGTGACTATCTTGGTTACTTGGGGATCTATAGCCGGTCTGAATAATTTACAGTCTGCCTGAAACCCAGACACATAATTCAAAACCCGGACTGTCCGGGTCAATCTCGGACAGGTGGCAACCCTACCCTGACCTTGCCAAGCCTTCTGAAGAGTAGAAATGGTATTACGCCCAGTGGCGTATTTGGAGAAGGGAGGGGCAGTCTGCACTGGGTATGGCCACCTAGAGGGAGCTTCCCTTGCAGAGAGTTCCTAGAATGTTCCCAGTTTTCTAGCATCCGGCACTAAAAATAAAGAGAAAAGAAAAAGTTCGGCACAGGGTGGCCTGTCAGTGACCACCAATACTCTGGGTATTTATTATTAAAGACTGCCACTAACCACCAATACTGGGAGTGGCAGGAGATTACTAATATAGCCTGCCATTGACAATCAATACACATGGTGTTGATTATTACGACCTGCTACTGACCACCAATACTGGGGGGGCAGGAGGTTACTAATAAAGCCTGCCACTGAACCACCAATACTGGAGAGTTATTATTACAGCCCACCACTGTCCACCATCACTGGAAAGTTGTTAATACAGCCTGCCACTGACCATCAATACTGGAAGGGGGGGGGGGGTGTTATTAATAAAGCCTGCCACTGACCACCAATACTGCCTCTATTATTACAGCCTGACACTGACCACCAATACTCTGGGCGTTTATTATTACAACCTGCCATGGATCACCAGTGCTGGGGAGTTTTTTTACAGCCTGCCACTGACCACCAATACTTTGAGAGGAAGGAGGGTTATAATTAAAACTGACATCCAATGCTAGGGGAAGGGGTTTATATTAATGCCTGTAATGAGCACCAGTGATGGACTGGTTTACTATTAACACCCGCCACTGACCACCAGTGCTCTTACTGCCACTAAAACCAATGCTGGGGCTTATTTTACTCCCATTTTCTTTTTTGTGTACCCTACTGCCCTACTTTGCTAGAGAAAATCGGAGATTTGCCACAACACCATCTCGCTTTGCTAGAGCATTGTAAAAAAAAGATGGTGTGTAGGCAATGCCGTTTTTGAAAATTGAAGTTTCAAAAACGTTGTTTTTTACTTCACAGAAAACGTTGTTTTTTTTTTCCATCGCATAAAGTGATGGTGTGTACGCAGCATTACACTGCTGCTATCCACTCTACACCCAGACAATTGTGTTTTATTTCATGATATTACTGAAATATTTTTTTTTTATGTATGGACTATGGAGTAAAGCAAATTGTTTATTATCCAAAATTATTTTGGCACGTTAGGCCACATTCACCCCTGTGTTTTGTAGCTTAAGCTTGAATGCTCATTTAAAATGCATATAATACACTTCTAGAACACTTTTGTACATGTGCAAAAATGCAAAAAAAAAATGCCTGAAAATCGGGGTCAAGAGGGGACAATAACTACTTAACGACCAGCCGTCGCAGTTGTACTATGGCAGGTTGGCTCCCCTGCGTGAATCATCGTCATTGTACGCACATGCGTTCCCATTCGCTAGCGGGGGAGCCAATCAGCGGGTCCGGCGGACTTGATGTCCATCAGCCACCCGCGATAGCTCCACAGAGAGGCAGATGGGGGATATGCCAGTGTAAACGAACAGATCCCCGTTCTGTCAGGGGAGTAGAGTGAGATTGTCTGTTCCTAGTGATTAGGAAAAGCGATCTCTTTCCTCCCTGTCAGTCCCCTCCCGCCACAGTTAGAAAGCACTTCCCTAGGGAACATTTAACCCTTTAATCACCCCTGGTGTTAACCCCTTCTCTGCCAGTGTCATTCATACAGTAATCGGTGGATTTTTATAGCACTAATTGTCACTGGTCCCAAAAAAGTGTCAAAAGTGTCCGATCTGTCCGCCGCAATGTAGCAGTTCCGCTAACAATCATTACTAGTATAAAAAAAAATACCATAAATATATCCCCTATTTTGTAGACGCAATAACTTTTCCACAAACCCATCAATATATGCTATATATGCTAAGAATACATGGTGGCCTAAACTGATGAAGAAATTAGTTATTTTACATTATTTGGGGGATATTAATTATAGCAAAAAGTTAAAAATATTGTTTTTTGTATTCAAAATTTGTCAAAAAACACAGATGTGATCAAATACCACCAAACTAAAGCTCAATTTGTGGGAAAAAAAGGACGTCAATTTTGTTTGGGTAAAATGTCGCACATCCACGCAATTGTCAGTTAAAGCGAAGCAGTACTGTATCGCAAGAAATGGCCTGGTCATTAAGGAGGGAAATCTTCTGATCCTTAAGTGGTTAAAAGGTTGATCTTCCCTGGGTATCATATATCCTGGACACGCCACTGGATATGCCAGGCTGGATTTACCAAGTTGATTGTTATTGTTTACCTCTCTCAAGCCCCATACACACTATCAGTTTTCCTGATGGTTTTCTCTTCAGGTTTACCAAAACCATGTAGTACAAGGGCCGGCCTGATTGCATACAAATTGAAACTCTTGAGGTTTGACCTCATATTAGATGGTTTTGGTAAACCTGAAGAGAAAACCATCAGGAAAACTGATAGTGTGTATGGGGCTTAAGTGAGGCCCCATACACACGAGCGGACAGATTTGTTCAAATCTGTCCGTCCGACAGATTTGAACAAATCTGTCTGCTGGGATTTTGGTTTGCTCGCGTGTACACACGAGCAAACCAAAATCCCCGCCAGCAGAGAGCGCGCTGACGTGTCGGTGACATGGCGGTGACGTTGACGCCGCCACGTCACCGCACCAGGAAGTAAAACACTTCCGCGCATGCGCCAAATCCATTCGGCGGCGGTGCGGCGGCGGTGCGGGACGACATGTCTGCTGGTAAGTGTACTAACCAGCAGACATGTCGGCCGGACAGATTCCCACCCGATAGATTTCAAAGCATGCTTTGAAATCTGTCGGGTGGACAAATCTGTCTGCTCGGCCATACACACGATCGAATCTGTCTGCTGAAACGGTCCAGCGGACCGTTTCCAGTGGACAGATTTGATCGTGTGTACGAGGCCTAAGATAAGCTTTGCTAGAAGGTGTTTGTCACTGTCCCCCTCACCTATATACATAAACATGTCTTGTCAATCAGATCGTACACAAGGCTACATTGCCAAGGGGCCTATATACATTTTTGGAGTAATGTGCGGTAAAACGCGTGTTTTACAGGGCAGTACGAAATGTATATTAAAGGCAATGTACAATGCGGCCACACCACAACTGCCCTACAATCGTGGTTTTGGCACAGTAGGTTGGTATTTTGAGGGTTAAAAAATAGCATATATCATCTCCACACATCCTGTCAAACTCCCTCTGCATCCACCACAGTATGGCTGCCTGTGTGAATAAGCCCCAACACATTATCGGCAGCCATGCTAAATAAAATTGCTTTTACGGTGTTACTTCCTTACTGACAAAAATAAAATAAAAACTGAAGTAAAATACCGCCATTTATGATACTTACATCAATGGGCCTCTGAGAGGTACCAGCCTCGGAGAGCAGTTAATAAGCTGAGAAGGAACTGACACACACTGCAGAAAAAGTGGGTGTGTCTAAACTTAATAGAGGTGTGGTTTAATGCTTTTTAGGAAAATGGCCTCTGAAGTGGATATTAAAAAAAAACTGTGCAGCTTTATAAAATGTTCATTCAATTTATTTCCATACCAGTGAGGCATTTGGGCCTCTACAGAAGCCTGGCCTAAAAACTCAATCAGCAATACCCACATTCTGCCTTGTTACTACGGTAGGATGTAATAAACTGTTGTACATTCATTCCCAGCATTACAGGAGCAAAAAACTATCGCTTTTCACATCCATGCAACAAGGCAGGATGTGGGAATGCTGACTGAGAGTTTTGAGGCCAGATTTCCCGCCAAACGCAACCTATTTAAATTAAAGTAGCTGCCTTACAACTGCATTCAATGCAAGTGCAGTGGTGCAGTCTTTGAGGGGTTAAAACAGGCGGTGAAGAGGTAACATAGCGCCTCATCAGCACCTGTCAAAACCAAACCCACATTAGAGGGCCAACGCAAGTGTAAATGAGCCCTGCATTTTACACATGTGAACATATCAGGACTGTCTTCCACAATAAGGGACACCTGCCAACCATCCAGAGAATACAGCCAGGTCAGGTCTCTGGTGAATGAGAGGAATCCAGGAAGCTTTATATACCATGAAGGGGCGAAAACAGGGTGAATCCTCAGATTGTGATTTGTCACAACTACTACATACTGACTACCGAGGAAAACTATTTGAGGCCTAGTCTACATTCCCTCATGATATTGTTCCTCAGGAAGTAAACGTTTGTTTAGGAACAGAGATGTTTTTCAAACATTTTTCTTTCACCATACCTATATCAGTCTATCTCTGGAATTCATAAAAAGTGTCATATTTAGTCGTGAGAAAGCTGTCTCGCGTAGGGTAGCCACCTCACCCCTTTAAACCTGAACACATATGAATTACACATGTTCTGAGGCGAATTTAATGCAGATATGGCACCAAGTGAGTTTAATTACTACCTTTATTAGCCACAGAATTTGTGTAATTAATATGTGTTTGGTTTTAAAGGGATGAGGTGGAAACCATAGTCTCCCGGTAGTATGACAAATGGCGGGACCTGCCACAGATTCATGTACATGTTTGTAAGTTGTATATGAATTTGTTGCAGCTTTGACAGAACGGGCCCAAGCATCATCTCCCCTGTGAAGAAGCTAAGATTTACTGGCAGAGAAGCTACTTGGAGAAGCTGGCGGAGTAATGGGAACGTATTAAGTTAATGTCTAGACAAATTTTGTCACAGAATTGTTTAAAATATGAGACACAATAATTACATGTTTGACACAATCAACAATCCACTGCAACATGGAAGAGGTCTCATTTACCTCCACTTCACTCCACTGATATGGCTGTATTTCTTTATGACATTGCCTCAGCATTAGCGCAATAGTGATGCAAACAAGAACTGTTTGAATTGGTCACTAACAATGAAAATAGTCCTGAGTTTTCATAAATTTGGTGCAAGGCCTCCATTATAATATACAGTATCAAATAGTGCCACTCAATATGATAACACACAATAAATATACCTAACAAATTTATACTGTTTGATAAAGCAATACTTTGATAAAGCAATGTGAAAAAAAAAAGTCACATTTGTTTGAGTGTTGATTTGTCAATCATTTACAGTACAAACATGTTAGGCATATTTACTGTATTGTGTTACACAGAGACTACAATTCACAAGGCCTCCATTATGTAGCATCCTCATCTGGGCCAAATTTATAAGGGAGCAAAAGGGACAATTGCCCTGGGCACCCCTGACAGAAGGGGCTTTCTTCTATACAAAAATTATATAAAATTATATATATATATATATACAGGGCTTTTTTTCAGGGGGAACTTGGGGGAACTCAGTTCCACCACCTCTGGCTCAGACCCTTTGGTGCCTGCTCACCACAATCACTTGTAAACACAGATGTCTGGTTTCTGTGTTTACAAGTGACAGCTCTGCACTTTGTGTAAACCCTCTGAACTCTGCACTCTGTATGTAATTCAATCCTTGTATTTAATGCCCCTTTAAGACCCTTCTACTGTTTTTGAAATCTGAACAGGGTCGTGGTTAAGTTCCTGCACCTATTTTCTGAGAAAAAAAGCTCTGTATATATATATATATATATATATATATATATATATATATATATATATATACTATATATATATATATATATATATATATATATATATAAACTGTATATATATATTTATGGTCATTACCCTCTGAGAGAGATGTGGATCACATAAACACGCGACAAGACTTACAACATAGACATGAAGTGTGCATTGGTGGTCTGGTCAGTATGCCAAGAAAAGGGGGCATAACCAAGGTAAGTAATGGGTAGTTAATAGAGGAAGGATATGCTGAGAAGTGCCCTGAAAAAGGGAAGGGCGGGAGGGTGTCGAATGCGATTGAATGCGCAGACTCACGGACATGAGGTGAGCTGGGAAGAGTCGGCCCAGTGACGTGTAGTACCGCACACTGAACCGACAAAGAGCATGTGTGAGTGGGCTGCTTAAATACCTACCGGGCTCCTCCATTAAACTATATATTTTTTTTTCTCCAATGCAGGTAGTGCTCTTACGCAATGTCACTGAAGTTGGAGAGGAAGTCAGGAAGAGCATGGTTCCTTTATGGTTTACTAGGTAACTGGGGAAACTATCCAATTGGGTGCTGCCCCCCTATATGACTGTAATGAGGAGGGAAAGCGTAGGACTTCTCTGGACCTCTGCTTGAGCACAAGACAGCCAGGCCACATTCTACCCCTCTCTACAGTTAATGTCAGTTCGGCTGAATCCTGCTCTCTACACACTTTTGGAGTGTTCCAAGCTGGGATGCCCTCCCAATGGGGTATTTGTGAATTATGTCTGCATCTTTTCAACATAAGTTCTTTCATTGCACTGGGACTAAGTGAATTATTGCTGCCACACTGCACCCAACCTACATACCTTGCAGACTAATGTCCATTGCAGTACAGCTCAAGGCACCAACATGTGTTGGAGTGTGGTGAATTGCCTTCTTTGGTGCATTAGGTAAGGGAAGCGGGTACCCGATTTTGACAGGTACCCGCTCCTACATCTGCTCCGATCGCCTTAGGAGATCCGAAGTGGAATTTCTCCTCCCCCTCCTTACCGCAGTCTTCTGAGACACATGAGAGGTCCCAAAAGACTTTGGGACCAGTCACAGAGCGCAGCACTGCTCACGCATTCTCAGTGGGAGCCTGGCTGTGACAGCTTCACATAGTAAAAATGAAGGAAGAATACAGGGAGAACACGACTGGGGTGAGCACACCACTGAATCATGGGACAGATGAGTGTCTGTTTATTTAAACTTTTTAATTTTCACTTAAGAGACTTGAGCTCCGCTTTAACAAACCTGAGTCTATATATTCCCCCTCATTTGGGAATGCTTTGTAGGTGTATAACTACAGCCCAACTCCATGCACATTTCAATAATTACTAGTACTGGGCCTTGATTTCGTACTGTAGGCCCAGAAATGCAGTCCATATTTCACCGGAGGTGAAAGCTTGGACATTGGTGGAAATACGTTTCTAATCAGACATCAATCAGAGTGAGAATTGCAGTTAGTGACACATGTTGGGCATAATATTGAGGAGTCATGTAATCAAACTCTTATGCCGCGTACACACGATCACTTTTTGCGATGAAAAAAAAAGGAAGTTTTTTAAAATGTCATTTAAATTGATCGTGTGTGGGCAAAACGTCGTTTTTTGTCTTCAAAAAGACGAGAAAAAAAAAATTCCAACATGCTTGAATTTTTTGTGTCGTTTTTCAAAACGTAGTTTTTTGTGTCATAAAAAGTGATGGTGTGTGGGCAAAACTATGTTGAAAACAATGTTTTTAAAGCCGCGCATGCTCAGAGGCAAGTTATGAGACGGAGCTTCAATGGAAAAGAGTGCCGTCGAACGTGGTGTACGTCACCGCGCTTTGCTAGAGCTTTGTAGAAAAACAATGGTGTGTATACAACGTAGTTTTGGAAAATGAAGTTTGAAAAACGTCGTTTTTTTTCATTATTGAAAACGTCGTTTTTTTTCATCACAAAAAGTGATCGTGTGTACGCGGCATTACAACCGCAAGGATGCTATAGAATACTAGAAGATACGAAGATATGGAAGATATGAAAGGTCGTGCCATAGCCCTGAGGCAGGGGATTGGCGTAAGTGGAGTACGAGAATCCACAAAGGCATACTCAATGTGGCCCTGATTGAGGCGAGTTACAAAGTACAGGCCAGATGGTACCTGGTACCAGAACGCCTCTCCAAAATGTTCCCGGGTGCCTCAGCCCTCTGCTTCAGGGGTTGTGGACAGGTGGGCACGCCACTCCATGTGTGGTGGAGGTGTCCCAAGGTGCGCCGTTTCTGGATCAGGGTACACGCGCTTATCCTCTCGGTCACAATGGTGAACATCTTTAAAGATGCCTCAGTCGCCCTCCTTAACAAGCCAGTGGACAATATTCCCAGACATACGCAGACTTTGATATTTTATATATTTCTAGCTGCTAAAATAGCTATCGCGTCAGCATGGAAAAGCCCCGTTGTAGACTTAACGTTGTTGAAACGTAAATTAAACTGGATTATGTTGAATGAGAAAATAGTGAGCGTTTTAAATGACAAACAACCCCTTTTCGAAAAAATTTGGTCCCCCTGGCTCACTTATTTACAGGCCCCCGAGACATAAAGATACCCCCCCCTTTTTTTTTTTTCCTGATGATCGATCGGTGATTCCCGGATGGACACACTCCTCTCTCTCTTCTTCTTCTTCTTCTTCTTCTTCTTCTTCTTTCTTCTACTCCTAGGGCTTTACCTTCACAAACTTTCTGAATTCCCCCCTACCCCCCCACCTTTTTTTTTTTGTTCCGTTGGTTAACCTGGACCTCTTCCATTATGTTGGTAATTAAAGGTTCCCCTATTGGGGACAAATAGGTTAAATAAACGTTGAATGTACGTTATTTGTTGCTTTCAAGCTGCCCAGATTCTCTTGCTGCGAAGTTACTCAAACCGGAATTCTATTCAATGGCCTAGTTACTCTTAGGCCGCGTACACACGAGGGGATATGTCCGCTGAAAACGGTCCGATGGACCGTTTCAGCAGACATCTCCGCTCGTGTGTATGGGCTAGCGGACAGATTTCTCCACCCGACAGATTTCAAAGCAAGCTTTGAAATCTATCCGGTGGGGATCTGTCCGCCCGACATGTCTGCTGGTTAGTACACTTACCAGCAGACATGTCGTCCCCCACCGCCGCCGCCGCGCCGCTGCCGAATGGATTCGGCGCATGCTCGGAAGTGTTTTACTTCCTGGTGCGGTGACGTGGCGGTGATGCGGCGGCGTCAACGTCACCGCCACGTCACCGCGCTGTCCGGCGGCAGGGAATTTGATCCGATGGTGTGTACACGCCATCGGATCAAACTCCCGATCGGACATATCCGATGGAAATGGTCCGCGGACCGTTTTCATCGGATATGTCCGATCGTGTGTACGAGGCCTTACTATATGAACCGTGTTGCCTATTAAAATGTTTTTTTTTTACTATTGAATACAGATAGATCCGTGGAATTTCAATGTCTTGATACTGTTCGCTGATTGGCCTCCAGCATTCCTTGTATTATGCAGTGGGCCGCAATTCGGGACCTATCCTGTGAGTGGGGTCCATATTATTATTATTATTACTATTCATTTAGTTTGCTGACCAGAATTATTTTATTTTGTTCTTTATTGTGTTTTGTTCATTTTCCTTTCTTTCCATACGACTTTACACTTGCAGAGCAAGCGAGGATTGTTCGCTGCTCTACCTGTTCGAACTTTAATCCTTTACTTGAAAAACTATTGAAACGAAAGGTCGTGCCTTAATCAGGGCCTTGAAGACCTTGGAGAGCATAATGAACTTCAGGTTCTGTGTTCTTTTTTCTGCTAATTGATTTCTCTTACTAACTAACTGATCGATAAACATGGAGTTGGTTTACTTTCTTAATAACAGTGACACATTGTATAAATATGTGACACAACTGGGTCAACAAAAAAAAATTGTAGGCTAGCTTCCTTATGGGCGTGAGCAATCTATGCATGGTTTGCTTGAACCGCCAAAATAATTTTACAATTGAAACAATATAACTCCTTTTAAAGATGATTGCAGACAAAATATTCTTTCCAAAGATACATTTTAAGAAAATAAATACATTTTTATTATGTTTTTGTATAGAGCAGCCATTCTCAACCAGGGTTCCATAGAAACCCTAGGGTTCCTCCAGAGGTGGCTAGGGGTTCATGAGCTGTGGCTGATTTACCTCCTGTTTGATGGTGCCTACATAGTTCTGAGCCAATTCCACTTGGAGGAGCCAGTGGTATTACACCATTGATCTTCATAGTTCTCTGTAAGTGGGGCATTCTTACCACTACTGTAAAAAAGGGCATTCTTCTCACTGACCACCAAAGCAAGGGACATTGAATGGGTTTTATCAGGGGTTCCCCGAGACCTGAACATTATTTTAAGGGTTCCCCTGGGGGTAAAAAGGTTGAGAAAGGCTGGTATAGAGGATGCTTCCTTATAAATTTGGCAGTGGCCATAATAATCCGTGTGGAACATCCACTCTTCACCATGCCTACCAATAAATGGGGCACTGTGGCACACTTTCTTTAGTCTACAGAAACCTGTCCTTAACATAGAAGGGCTGGTTAGTTGTGTCTGACTGCCTCAAGGGAAAGGTTCCCAATAGTTTGTGAGGAATTAACAAAGAGTGGTGCAGACTTTATGCCTAAACCGCTCTTGTAAACCAAGAAAATAGAGCGGATGCTGCTCCTAAGGTGCTGCTCTTAGAACAGGGGTCAGCAACCTTTTTCCACTTAAAGGCCGGATTCAATGTATATGAATGCATGGAGAGCTGCATTCACCTGCTAATAAGGGATAGTGTTGAGCAGAATATGCCATATTCGATTTCGCGATATATCTCGAATATATAGTCGAATATTCGAGATATATTCGCTAAATACGAATATTCGTGATATTTTTTGGAAATGAAAATATTGCGAATTTTCGCTATTGCGAATGCGAATTGCGAATTGCGAATGCGAAATTTCGAGAAATGCGGAAAGGAGCAATCTGAATGGCTCAGTATATTCGTGATATATTACAATATAAAATAATTGCGAATATTCGAGAAATGCGGAAGGAGCACTCTGATTGGCTCAGAATATTCGTGATATATTACAATATAAAATAATTGCGAATATTCGGCAAATGCGGAAGGAGCACTCTGATTGGCTCAGAATATTCGTGATATATTACAATACACAATAATTGCGAATATTCGAGAAATGCGGAAGGAGCACTCTGATTGGCTCAGAATATTCGTGATATATTACAATATAAAATAATTGCGAATATTCGAGAAATGCGGAATGGAATGGAGCACTCTGATTGGCTCAGAATATTCGTGATATATTACAATATAAAATAATTGCGAATATTCGAGAAATGCGGAATGGAGCACTCTGATTGGCTCAGAATATTCGTGATATATTACAATACAAAATAATTGCGAAATTTCGAGAAATGCGGAATGGAGCACTCTGATTGGCTCAGAATATTCGTGATATATTACAATATAAAATAATCGCGCGATATCGCTATTGCCGAATAATCGCATTGCGATTTTTCGGCAATATAAAATGAGCGCTGCAGCTACTCGGCCCAAGGTCTCTAATCATACCAGCAATGCTTTTAGACGTCGATGGGGATCTCTAGGATGTGATCTGTTCTAAAAAAAAAATTGAAAAAATTTGAATATTCGAAATAGCGAATATTCGCCGCGATATTCGTGTTATTCGCGAATACTCGAATATGCAATATTCGTAGCGAATATTCGCAATGCGAATATTCGTGAGCAACACTAATAAGGGATGATAATGATAATCCTAACATAGTAATAATAACAGTACAGGTTTACCTCACTTTAAAGTGCTTTACTAATGCAAAGCCAGTTCACCCCCTTTACATTACACAGCCCCCCTGCACCTCTGGAACCCTTTACAATACAATGCCCTGCACCTCTAGACCCCCTTACATTACACAGCCCCCCTAGACACACCCCCTGCATATTACACAGCCCCCTAGACTCGCCCCCCTGCATATTACACAGCCCCCCCACAGCTCTGCCCTTTCTTACCTTGGCCATGCAGAGAGGGAGACAGGGCACAGAAGAACAGGGAGAAGGAAGCTGTATGAGAACATGGGAGAGACACACAGCAGTGCTGATCAGGAGCAGTTGGTCCATAGAGGGCGCTGAAGCGACGTCCCCTCTGGCTCTCACAGCCACTAAAATATATGGATTCATTCATTGTATAAATTTATATATTTTCGTCGCTCCTGCCCACTATTCAGCTGGCCGGATGTTGAGCACCAGCCAGCTGAATAACGGCCGCTGGTTGGCTGTGTGGAAGTGTCTATCAGAGCCAGCAGCTCTGATAGGCTTTCCAAGTACAGCCCTGAGGCTGTAGTCGGCTTCCTGAAGCTTATCCTCGGGACGTATGGCGGTGCGTTCCTTGGATAAGACTGACAGGCGTCTCAGCCAATTAGCCTGACGAGGCGGGACGAGGCACTGGACGAGGGACATCGAGGGACGGTAGAAGCATGGCTGACCCTAGAAAGGTAAGTGCTGGGGGGAGGGGGAGCATTTTACAGGTCACAGTGGCAGCATTTTACTGGGCAGAGTGGCGACAATTGCGGGGCACAGTGGCTACAATTGCGGGGCACAGTGGCTACGATTGCGGGGCACAGTGGCTACAATTTATGGGCACAGAGATAACAATTGATGGGCACAGTGGTGACAATTTATGGCAAAGTGGTAACAATTGATGGCATGGCATAGTGGTGACAATTGATGGCACAGTGCTGTGTTTGATAGCATGGCACAGTGACTGCGTTTGATGGCATGGCATAGTGGTGACAATTGATGGCACAGTGGCTGCGTTTGATGGCATGGCACAGTGGTTGCGTTTTGATGGCATGGCACAGTGGCTGCATTGATGGCATGGCACAGTGACTACATTTGATGGCATGGCACAGTGGTGACAATTGATGGCACGGTGGCTGCGTTTGATGTCATGGCACAGTGGCTGCGTTTGATGGCATGGCACAGTGGCTGCGTTCGATGGGCACAGTGAGGCTGCAATTGTTTATTTATTTATTTTTTCGTTTGCGCCCCCCCAAAAATTTTGAGCACCAGACACCACTGGGGCTGATAAGACAAGCGGGAGCTTCTGGTGTTAATTTTTTTTATATTATGAAGCTGGTGACTATTATCAAGCTGGACCACCTAGCAACCAATCACCTGGAACGTTAACCCCGGAAGCTCCGGCTGTCTTATCAGCGCTGATATGTGTCTCTCCCATGTTCTCATTCAGTTTTCTGCCCCCTGCTCCGGTCTTATTTAACCACCCGGACCAATATGCTGCTAAATGCCCAAAGGTGTTTTTACAATTTGGCACTGCGCTGCTTTAACTGGTAATTGCGCGGTCATGCAATGTTGTACCGAAACGAAATTTGCGTCCTTTTCTTCCCACAAAGAGAGCTTTCTTTTGATGGTATTTGATTGTCTCTGTGATTTTGATTTTTTGCGATATAAACGGTAAAAGACCGAACATTTTGAAAAAACATTATATTTTCTACTTTTTGTTATAAGAAAAATCAAATAAAGTAAATTTTAGTCAAACATTTAGGCCAAAATGTATTCAGCCACATGTCTTTAGTAAAAAAAATCGCAATATAAAAAAAA
This sequence comes from Rana kukunoris, assembly GCA_029574335.1. NCBI lineage: Eukaryota > Metazoa > Chordata > Amphibia > Anura > Ranidae > Rana > Rana kukunoris. The sequence continues at coordinate 33,028,794 of CM056056.1, forward strand.
AACTAGCTACCTGGCGGCAACAGTGACACTAATACAGCGATCAGAAAACCGATCGCTTAGTGACACTGGCAATAGGGGGTGAAAAGGTTAACTAGGGCGTGATCAAGGGGTTAAACCTTTATTAGGGGGGGTAGGGGGCTACCCTGGACCTAACACTAACTGCCTGTCACACTAACTGTCACACTGACATTAAATGCAGTGATCAGTAAATATACGATCACTGCTATTAGTGACACTGTGACAGGGGGCTGGGGGGGGGGGGGTGATCTGAAGTGGTTAAGTGTGCCAGTTTAGTGTTGTGCAACTCACTTGTGATGTCTTCTCTCCTCTCGCCGGAACGAAAATACCGCCGAGAGGAGAGGTGACATCACTTCCTCTGCCTGTGTTTACATTACACAGGCAGAGGGCGGGCAGAGGGGGGGGAAAGCGAATTCGCTGGGAGCGATCGCGTGGGGGCGGACAGAAACGAACAGCCGCCCCCTCCTCCCGGATCGCTCCCAGAGGCTTACCAACTGCTGCATGTAGCGGGGGGGTCCCAATCTGACCCCCGACCCGTGGGAAGGCAGGGACATGCCGACACGTCCATCTGCCTGTACGTGCCATTCTGTGGACGTATATTTACATGCGGCGGTCGTTAAGCGGTTAAAATGTCCGTGGGCTGGGTGCACGTAAATTCATCACGTGCACTGACAGGCCGAACATTTAGCAGCGGCCTATAGGTTTCCGACCCCTGTATTAGAATCTGCTCCCTTTTCTATGCTGTGTCTGTGACAGACATGGCACAGACCAGTTTAGCTGGAGCTGCATGCTCCGATCCCCTTCCCTACTCAGCTGAGTGTGAGAGGAAGGAGGAAGGTTAGTAACTCTGCTAATGAACAGATTACAGTTGAAATCTTATATGTGAGTTCTGATATGGTGGGGATCTGCAGTAGTTTTCTCTACTGCAAACTGCTGCAAACCCTTTGTTAGTTGGGTGCAGACCTCCTTCTAGTTTCCATTTCACTCTGAAATAGAAATTGGCGCTTTTGTGTCCCGGATAGACTGGAAACAGGTTTATCTGCTTAGTTAATGTGGCGCACTCCACAAATTCCATTATCCTGGCACAGGAACATTTGTTAATTCCTCATCTACAGTATGTCTTCCTTGCACCCAGGACTTGCTGCACCTTTTCCACCAGCAGTTGCTTCACCAGTATTTGTACAATAATCCTTGTCTTATTATCTATTACTGTATCAGGTTGGAGAAACCTTGTCATTTGTCTTATAACATAAACAATCAGGCAAGGCAGCAATCAAACATGACAGATAAAGTAGAGACAGAGATAGCTTCAGGTCACCAAGATTTTTATCACACCTTAAGTATTCTCCAGCGCTAGGGGATACGGCTACCATTCTCACCTTACACATATTTAAAAGACGTATAGAGATGGATGCAGGACACGCATCACGCCAAAACGTGTCCAATTTATTTTTTTCACTAGGCACCTGTCAACTGTTGACAAAATGGCAAATTAGTATCCCTAATGGAATCCTTAATAGGTTCATTACATTTTATTTCCATCGAAACTCAAAGTATTATTCTGTTTTGGGTGGGCACCTGTGGGTTGAATCACCAGATAATTTCTTAGAATATTTCCAGAAAATTTAAAGATGGTATTTATTTCCTATTGTTAGTACCTATGTATGTTGCCTGTTGAATTCTCGCAGTCCCTCTTTTAGGCCCCGTTCACATCTGAGCGAAATGGGAGCTGTTTTTTTTGCAAGATTTTTGCACATTTTTGGAATGACTCCATTCACTTTTTTTTTTTTATATATAATCTTTATTTGTGAACGACAAAGTGGTACAACACAGCACATAGTGCCCGGAGCACGTTACAGTGAACAAGCAGCCATTCAGTATTTAACGTAACATAAAAAAGAAGGGAAACCAAAGTAGACATTGAGGGCAGAGATGCATAGGATCACAACAGGACCCAGAACCCCAATAAGCATAACTTAAGTCCATCTACGGGGTAGTTAGCTGGAAATGGATTCGGATTCCCCCTCACCGCAAAAAACACAGGAACAGTAAAACATAGCGCGAGGGTGGCTCATCCAACACCTCTCATCAGGTGGTAGAGATGGGTACTCGCAGAGGGGGGGGGGGCAAGAACCAGGAGCCAAATCGGCCAGCCACCTGGACAACACTCATAACTATGAATAGTGTGCAGGGCAGGAGAGAAGCCAGCCGAATGCGCATGAGAGAAGGGGGGCCCCCATAGACCTCCATCATACCTCCCCACATGCCACAGTCCGGACCAACCCCCAACATGGCCAACACACCTGCCCCAAGGCGACACAACAAGTCCCTGACCCCAAAGGGGTTCGAGCTGTCCCTCGGAAACGGGTCATCGAGTCCACCCGACCGGCCGAGACCCCCAATGCTCACCCCCCCCCCCCCAGTGCAGCAGCCACCAGGTCACTCAATGTCAAGAGATCAATAGGGAGGAAAATAAAACACAATAGAGAAGAGCAGAGGAAACAAGGGAGAAACAGGAAGAGAGAATAAAAGAGAAGAGGAAGAAAAAGTAAAAAAGGGATTAGAATCAGCAGGAACATACCTGAGGTCAGACGTCCTCCCCCGCACCCCTCAACCTCTCCATCTCTCATTCCTTAACAGCTGAAGAGGACAGAAACAGTGCACCAGAGGGCCCGCGGATTAATCTACGGTGCCCGAGGTCTTTGTTTAAGGGAAGGGTCTGCCAGTTCCAACAATGCCACATCCAAACTAGAAGGAACACATCCCAGGTCCGCGATGTACTCCGCCCAGGGGACTCCATTCACTTGAATTGGTTGCCCTCAGCAAAGTAGCTCCTGTATAGGGATGAGCTCCGCGTTCGATTCGAACGTATGTTCAACTCGAACATCGTCTTTGCGACCGTTCGTCGAAATTCGAACCTTATGGGCCGTTTGCGCAGCGTCACGGCCCATAATTCACTGCGGCATTGCGTGCTGATGATTGGCCAAGCATGCACTATGACCCGCATGCTTGGCCAATCACAGAGCGCAAAAAACGGAGAGCCATAATTGGCCAAAGCCAGGGTGGCTTTGGCCAATTATGGCTCAGGGGGTTTAGTACATGCCCCACACTATAAAAGGCCGCCTGTAGGGCAGCCTTGTGTAGTGTGTTGCGGCAGGTAACAGAGAACAGAGAGAGAGACAGAGAGAGTGTCATTTTTTGCAGGTAGATAGAGCAGGCAGGCAGGCTAGTCAGGTAATGTTACAGTGTGTAGAGGATATATATTCATCCCAGGTGTTGTACATATATTTATACACTGTATAGCTTAGCTAGATCAGTTCTTCCTAATTTACTGGCAGGCAGGTGATTGTGCTATTTAAAGACGTTATCCCAGGCATAGACACCCAGCAGGTATAATATTTAAAGGAAATTTTTTGTTTTTTTTAATTAAGCATCATTAAAATCACTGCTCCTGCAGGAGCAGTGATTTTAATGATGCTTAAATAAAAAATAAAAAAAATGAAAAATTTCTTTAAATATTGTACCTGCTGGGTTTCTATAGTTTGCCTGTGAAAACGTCTTTGAGAACCCGGGTCTTGCCCGAGGGAACTGTCAGGAAAGGTTCCTACCGCTGGTGGTTCTGCCTGATTTGTGCCGTGCAGTACTGTGGTCCACCACCAGGTGTCTCCTGGCAGTCTGGAACTGCCAGGGGAGCTCTCCCCTGGTGGTATTATATGATCTTTGGGCCGCAGTACTGGCATCCACCAGCGGGGGGTTCCTGGCAGTGTGGGGCCGACATCTCCTGCGATCAGGTGTCACCTGAGCCTGATTGCAGGGATGTGTATAAATACCTGGCTCGGACAATCTGGCTGCCCTTGATTTCTCTTTTGTAACCTAGAACCTGGAACCTGAATCCTGTACCCAGGGGGTTGTACCTTTACCTGTTCCCCCTGTTATCCATCCATCCATCCTCTCCTTGTCCTTTTTGTCCTCCCTTTCCCCAGCTACTGACCTCCCGTTGACGACCCTGGCCTGGCCCTGTTGTGATTCCGGTTTGTCCCTATTACCTGTACATATTGGTATATTACTGTTATTATTTGTGGTTTCTGTTGGTGTTGGTTGGAGTGTTTTTGGAGGTTGTTATTTTAATATATTATTTCACTATCCTTAATAAACCATATTTTCACTTAAAACACGTCTGGGTTCCCTCTGTTGCAGTCCACACAGTTCTGATCACATCTGATTCATGACAGGAACATGCATCCCATTGATGCATGTTCCCTGGGGCAAGACCTGGGTTCTCAGACGTTTTACGACAATAACTTGCATATTAGGCCTTAAAATTAGCACTTTTGAATTCGAACGTTCGTGTCCCATAGACGTCAATGGGGTTCTAAAAATGTTCACGCGAACGTTCGGTCCCTACTCCTGTAGCCTTTCTTGAAGTCAGCTTTGGCAAATTTTTGTGCGTTTTTTTGGACATTTTATGAAACAAAACACCTTTATTAGCGTATTTGGGTTGCCATGAACAATGAATGACAGCTTAATGGGCATTGAGTATTTTGGCTCATTTGTAGGTCATTTCTTTCCAGGATTTTGCTACGCTCAGGTGTGAATTCTGGGATAAGCAAAAATTGTTATGTGTATTCTTACTTGAATTTTGATACTTTTTTGCCATGTACACACAAATTTTCGATGTGAGTTTGTTGTTGGAAAATCCGACTGTGTGTATGCTCCATCGGACATTTGATGTTGGAATTTCCGACAACAAAAATTTGAGAGCTGGTTCTCAATTTTTCCGACAACAAAAGTTCTTATTGTAAATTCCGATTGTCTGTATGCAATTCCGACACACAAAAATCCTACGCATGCTCTGAATCATTGAACTTCATTTTTTTCGACTTGTCGTAGTGTTGTACGTCACCGCGTTCTTGACGCTCGGAATTTCAAGACAAGTTTGAGCCAACAATCTGTCGGAAAAAAAAAACACGCTTTTGTTGTCGGAATTTCCGGTCGTATGTACGCGGTATAAGTTAATTTCTTCCAGATCTGTGCAGTAATCCAGAGTGAAACTTGCCTCTGTGCAGGTGCTTTCTGTAATTGCTCTCCCTGCAGGTGATTGGTCTTGTGGCCACCCCCTCCTGTCATTTTACTACAGGCAGCCTGTAATATCTGGGTTTGTAAAGATATAGGGTGCACACTTTAAAGTAGAGATGAGTGGAGTGAGATAGTCGAAATTAATTTCTCCATCAGTGAAATCTTGGCGCAGTAGAAATCTCAAAATGTTGGTAACTGAACTACTTAGGTGAAACTTGCTTAAAGTGGAGTTTCCATGCCAAATTTTTTTTTCATAATTGTGCTCATTAGACCTACAAAAGGAAAATAATTTTTTATTTTTTTTTACTCATCTGGAAATGCCTGTTGCTATGCTGTCCCACGAAATCTGCCTTTGAAATCACCTAGGATTCTGACATCATCTCCCTCTAATGCTCCTGGGAAATGTGTGTCATCATTTCCCAGGATGCAGTGCGCTACCCAATTATCACTCCCCATCCAAGACTTCCAGGAAGTAAGTGCTTGTTGGCTTCACAATGCCCACAAGCAAAATGACAACTGTGTAGGCATAGTTTTATAAACTATCTTTTTTGAATAACTATGCGGAGCGGCGGCAGATTGTAAAATAGTAAGTGAGGGATTTATAGTATAAAAACGCAGGATGAAAGGACATACATTTAAAAAATGCTAATTGTGGTTGGAACTCCGCTTTAACCACTAGCCAAGCATCCGTTGACATTCTACTGTGGCAGGTCGGCTCTGCTGCGAAATCATCGTAGCTGTACACCACCTCTTTAACCACTTAAGACCCGGACCAATATGCTGCCAAATGACCAAAGGGGTTTTTGCGATTCGTTACTGCGTCGCTTTAACAGACAATTGCGCGGTCGTGCGACGTAGCTCCCAAACAAAATTTGCGTCCTTTTCTTCCCACAAATAGAGCTTTCTTTTGGTGGTATTTGATCGCCTCTGCGATTTTTATGTTTTGCGCTATATACAAAAATAGAGCGACATTTTTGAAAAAAATCTATATTTTTTACTTTTTGTTATAAGAAAAATCAAATAAACTAAATTTTAGTCAAACATTTAGGCCAAAATTTATTTAGCCACATGTCTATAGTAAAAAAAAATCGCAATAAAAAAAAATTAGCTACCTAGCGGGAACAGCGACACTAATACAGCGATCAGAAAAATTATGGCTTAGTGACGCTGGCAATAGGGAGTGAAAGGGTTAACTAGGGCAGTGATCAAGGGGTTAAAACTTTATTAGGGGGGTACAGGGCTACCCTGAACCTAACACTAACTGACTTTTACACTGCCTGTCACACTGACACTAAATACAGTAATCATACATGTATGATTACTGCATTCAGTGACACTGTGACAGGGGGGAGGGGGTAAGGTTGCCACCTTTTCTTCAGGTCAAACCCGAACACTTTAGCGGCGCACGACAATTTTTTTTTTTTATAGCATAAACTATACATATATTTTGCTAATTAATAACATTTCTAATCAAATGAAGTTAATAACAAGAGTCCCCCTTTACATCAGAGTCCACAGAGTTTCCCTTTTACATCTGAATCCAGAGAGTTCCCTTTCACTGTAGACTCTGATGTAAGGGAGAACTCTGGGGACTCTAACATAAGGGATACTCTGGGAACACTGATGTAAGGGGGAACACTAAGAACTCTGATGTACGGAGAGGACTCTGATGTAAGGGGGAACACTAAGAACTCTGATGTACGGAGAGGACTCTGATATAAAGGGGGAACACTGTGGCCTCTGGTGTAAAGGGAAACTCTGATGTAAGGGGTGCTCTGAGAACCCTGATTTACCTTAGTGTACCCACTCAGAGGCAGGAGAGAGAAGGGAGGAGACTCATCCCTTGGCAGTCAGCACCCCCCATGATGTATCTGAGACTTCTAGACTTTACATTTCTGGGGATTGGAGTGTGGGCAGATAAAGAGGGGTGGGGGGGGGGAGAGGTGCAGATTGAGCCCTCTCTACTCTCCCATCTGTGTGTGTTTGGGGGGTGGGTTTGTTAGTGTTGGCTTTGGGTATGAAAGAGTGTAACAGGCACTCTCAGCTTAGATAACTACAGCCAGTAACTATTTTTTGAAGCCATAGTCCAGTGTAAATAATGTGTCCGGGTCTCAGACAGTCTAAAACCCGGACACATGATTCCAAACCCGAACTGTCCGGGTGAATCCTGGACAGGTGGCAACCCTAGGAGGGGGGGGGGGCGATCGCGGGGGTTAAATGTGTTTTTTGTGTAGTGTAGGTGCAGTGTAGTGTTGTGCAGACTTACCACAAGGGACCAACGTATATATACGTTGATGTGCCTGTCGGTGCCATTCTGCCGACGTAAATGTACATGCGGCAGTCCTTAAGTGGTTAAACAGCTATAGCTGCACGCCGGGGAGACCCAATGCACGTGGCCGGGGGCGCGATGTCTGCCGACCACATAAGATGCACTAAGGTGAAAAAACACAAAGGTTTACAACCCCATTAATGCTCTCCTATGGCAACTAGATGCTGAGAGAATGCACCGCACAGCACCAGTTACATGGATATATCCCAGCATATGAGTTGGGAATCTCTAGCGTAACTACAGATCTCTCGTGGGTTGTAAATTACAAGCCTAAGTGCTGGAAATTTGCCATGAAGGAACGATTGGCTACGCAGTGAATGGATACTGCGTGAAACTCGGAATGGCTCCGTCAATGTAGACAAGTGTTCAAAAACGTTTTCCACACTCCATGAACACATCACTTCTTGTAAGACTTGTCAGGATTACGGCACAATAAAGCTTTCACATTCAGTAACTGTTTTATTTATGTACTAACATATGTCAGCTGCTATGAAAACCCGCCCGCCATGTGTTTGTCAAGTACATTAACTTTCCCTAGATTGATTTAATTAAACACTCCGCACACTGATCAGCTGTGAAAGTATCCAAAGAAAAGCAAAGAACTATTCCAGTTAAAGAAGTACTCCGTCTAATGGGAATCAGGGCAACGAGATGCTGCTGGAACAAACAATATACTGCAACATGTATCTGCTTTCCTAGCAGCGGAAAATAATTCAATATGGCTGCCAGGGCCTGATACCCTGAAAATTGTTCTATCTATCTCCACTTCCACCAGAGATGTTAAAATTACTAAAGGTTGAAATTGGGTAATATAATAAATCTGTCTATAGGGAGGAGGAGAATATAATCAAATGCTACTTACAGACATGTTAGTGAGACTGGGCGCCAGCGTAGAGGGCTGGAGACCAGCCAAGAGTGGTACTCAGCCCCAGGAGCTGAGGTGGGAAAACCCTGACACATAAGGTGGACTAGCAGTAACAAACAGCAGTCCCCGTGAATGAACCCCGGTAATTTTAAATATCCATGGGGGTTCACTCCCGGGGACTGCTGTCTGTTACTGCTATCATAGGATATTCTCCTCCTCCCTATAGACAGATGTATTATATTACCCAATTTCAACCTTTAGTAATTTTAACATCTTTTGTAGACACCTATCCCACATCTGCTCCTGAAGAGTGGCAGAAGCCACAAAACGCGTCAAGCTATTAGATTGCTCCCTGTGATTATATCGTAATATTTTTTACCATTTTACCCTTCATGCCATGTTGGATTATACCAATTAATAAAGGACGTGTTCGTTATTTTGTGGCGACACGAAACAATGATTTTGGTTTTTATAATGTCTACAGTATGAACTAATATGTTACTATATACTTTGTATGTAATACATTTTATTGATAAACATTGCATGTGCATGTGCATTGTGCATTATGGCTTCATGCAATGTTTATACTTTTAAACATATTACGTACCCGCCAGACAAATTTGTGTTGTGATATCTCCCTGCTGCATGCTAGTCCTAAATTTTTCCACCTATTGTCCAGTAATTAGGGCTGGAAGCACTGACATTGTTTTTAACTTTTCTTTGAAAAAATGCTAAAGATGTTTTAAAATAATACCTTTCAATTTTCATCACACACACCATGTTTTAGAGCCAGTGATGTCATCACTGTGACTTTTTGATTCGCTATGCAATGTAGGCAGATAATAGATGGTGGGAGGGGCCGGCAGGAAACATTGCAGCACCCTTCCTCAGTACTCCTATCAAGAGCCATCAGCCCTGATGCAAGCAGTAGGTTGGCTCTTTTGAGGTGATCTGCAAATACCTTGATGGGTAGATGTTAGTCTGGAGGAGTGGGTGTTCTTACAGATCCTGCATTTGTATGTAGACTGCCCTGGACAACACACACATGTCATGCTACCAGGGCCGGCACAAGGGGTGTGCAGAAGGGTCGGCTACCCTGGGTGCAGCGTGTATTGTAGGAATGAAGCATCTCAAGTTCCTTCTACTATAAGGCTGACAGGAGTAGTGACAGCAGCATCACTACTTCTGTCAGCCTAGCACTGAAAGCAGCAAGAAGAGGAGGAGAGAGCTGGGAGGGGGTGGTAGCTGTGCCCCCCCCCGCCCCCAATAAGCTTGCACAAAATGGTGGAGAGTGGGGGGAGGTGTAAAATTTGGCATTGTTGCCCTGGGCACTTGATAATCTTGTCCCAGCACGAGATGCTAGAGATTATCACCTGCAGCTTAATTGATTTGGGGGAGGCAGTTGGGCGGAGCTTAGATAAAAATTCAGTGAACTGAGGACCCAATTTCAAGGCAAAACCAGTTTCTGAGACTGCGGCTGGATTCCACTATCTTGGATGTAAAGTCAGCAGTCCCAGTAGACTCAGAGCTGTCACCCAAGTGACACTCTATGATATTCTTCCTCACTCCTCTCCCTGTAGCTATATAAAAATTGATGTTAGGGGAGGAATGGAGATGTAGAGGAGCTAGCACAGCACAGACAGCCATTAGACACTCTCAGGTAAGGGGTGGATTATGGCTTGCAAGGAGTGAATTTACTCTTCCTGGAGTGGTCAAATTGTATAATGGGGTGCTTAAAAAAATGTTTTTGCTTTTTTTTTTGTTATATATATATTGTGATGGTTTGGATCTATCTTGCCTGATGGATGGCTGGTTTTCGCCATATTTTGGAGAGACAGACACATTGATTGCACAGCTGTGTGTTCAGCTTTTTAGTGCTGGCCTGGCTGTGGCTCAGGGCTCCACCCTCCCGAGGAGTCCAGGTCTGGAAGGGAGAACCCTGAGAGTGCAGGTGTGCACTATATTAGCTGGAGAAGCTAGAGAAGCTGGAGAGTGCGGGCTGCACTATAATACCCAGAGGCCTGAGTCTGAGGTGGCTGACAGGAGTGAGTCTGGGGTGGCTGACAGGAGTCAGGAAGGCTTCACGAGGGAGCCTGAGCAGTGTGGTGCTACTGCTAAAGATAGCCAGGTGGCTCGGTATTTTCCATTATACGTGTAAGCCAGGAGGCTGAAGGTACCATTTTTGTATGGACTGTGAAAACCCCTGTATATTTTTCTGTTGGATGCAATAAAACCGTGTTTTTTTTTGCTATTTCTGCTTGAAGACCAGTGACATTTATCGCTAATCTTGCGACTTTATCACAAGTGGTGGCAGCAGTGGGATGTTCGTTGTTGTACCGGCCAATTTACAGTTGCAGTGGCCTAAAAGGTACAGGACCCGGAAAACAGAAAAATATACAGGGGTTTTCACAGTCCATACAAAAATGGTACCTTCAGCCTCCTGGCTTACACTTATAATGGAAAATACCGAGCCACCTGGCTATCTTTAGCAGTAGCACCACACTGCTCAGGCTCCCTCGTGAAGCCTTCCTGACTCCTGTCAGCCACCCCAGACTCACTCCTGTCAGCCACCTCAGACTCAGGCCTCTGGGTATTATAGTGCAGCCCGCACTCTCCAGCTTCTCTAGCTTCTCCAGCTAATATAGTGCACACCTGCACTCTCAGGGTTCTCCCTTCCAGACCTGGACTCCTCGGGGGGGGGGGTGGAGCCCTGAGCCACAGCCAGGCCAGCACTAAAAAGATGAACACACAGCTGTGCAATCAATGTGTCTGTCTCTCCAAAATATGGTGAAAACCAGCCATCCATCAGGCAAGACAGATCCAAACCATCACAATATATATATATATATATATATATATATATATATATATATATATATATATATATATATATATATATATATATATATTTATTATTATCATATACATATATTTTTTACATTATATAATTGTATTACTATCACAAGTGGGCATAGCATTGAACAATTGACAGGTCTTCTTTATGAAGATTTTGGGGGTTTTATTAGACTGCAGCTAATTAGGTACAGACTGTGCTTGATTAGCTGCATGACAGCTGTAAACCTGGAAGTAACGTAATACACATCACTTCAGAATGCATTAGTAGTCACCAATGTTCCCCAATCACCTCCGGCTCTCACTGTGGGAACTGTTTACTGTGGTCCCAGGCACCCCATGCTACTTTGAATTTCATCTAGAGCTCCCCAATTACCCAAAATCTCAGGCTATTCAAATAGCCAACATTTTCTGTGGTTGTTGGCTCCCCCACACCTAACCACACCCCCCTCCTCCACACTTTACTATTGGTCCATCCCTGTGACAGGCAGCCTAATTATCCAATAATGGAGCATGGGAGGCTGGAGCTGGTAACATTGTACAACATTCTGGAACATTTAAAAAAAAAAAACACAACGTCTTAAACAAGGAATACAAAGTTGGTGTTTTTTTTTTTTTTTTTTTTTTTTTTAATATTACAATATTTTTTTAATTTTGGAAAGGTTAGAGATGGATCAGAACACCTGTCAGTGCCCCCCCCCCTTTTTTTTTTTTAGGAATTCTGTTATATTTAGGGCTGTTACTGATCAAAATTTTTGTGTTCGATTAATCGTTTTTTTTTTAATCGATTAATCGACTAATTTTGATTAATTATAACGCACATACAGATCCAACTACTTTTAGCTGATCTCCTTGCAGGCCGATTCCCAGTGCAGCTGCCAACCACTGGAGAAATGGATAGCAGGATACAAAACGCACACAAAGGCAGCGCTCGATGGGAATAGCATTAAAACTTTTATAGTCTTCAAGTAGGTAACCAAATAAATATTGCACTGGAGATAAAATCGATGTAGCTACATAAACTGTAAAAATGATGCGAGTAATACCAAACGGTAGCAAAAGCAGTCATAAAAAAACACTATCTAAGTATGATACTGGTATAAAAATGGGTACAACGATACCACTGCTGAATCCAGATGAGGAGGGGTTAATTTCAGTCCGTCGACATGTGATGTCCCATGAAGGGAACTATCACAACTCCCAGTGGATGGTTGTAGAATCCCAGGTTGATAGAGGGAAGTGATAAAGGGAAGTGTAACAGCCTTTGCATGCGGCAGATAGTAAGGTCCCGACCGCATGCAGATATGAAGGCACAGCAAAGAAGCTCTTCAGATGAACACGGCAAGCCCCGCCGGTGTCCGTGACGTCACCGGATCTCCGACGGAACTCCCTGAAGGGCCAGAAACCGGCGGAGAGGTGAGTACCAATCAAAAGAATTTTAATCGATTAAAAAGATTTTGATCGATCAAAAAAATTAAAGATTAATCAATTAATCAATTAATTAAAAGTTAATTTGCACAGCCCTAGCTATATTTGATAGATTCTGACTATTACAGCCGGTAGTAAACTATCCATGGTGCTGAAAAGACGAATCCACTCCAAATATTAATTGGAATACCGTGCTTGGGTTATTTAATAGGTTGGGAAGTAAAATATCCCAAATGAACGAATCATCATTTATTTTTCACTGATATATCATTTTGTAAATCAAGTGAGCAAAGAAGTTTGCAATGAAAAAAAGACAATCTAAGAAGATTCTATTAACATCAGTATTAGAAAACAGAGAACATTGCATGTATATACATTGGTCTTTTACTGCCATCTTGTGGTAAAAGAAGAGAATGACGTCACCTATCATGTGATCCTCACTGGCTTTGAAAGGGGTTCCTTTGCTGTAGTTTGTAACCCACTTTATATTCCCTTTTTTAAATCTGATACAAGCACTGGAAAAGCATTCTGCTGTTTTCTGCATTGCTCTTAATTTCCTTCAGTCCTTGGCCTGGATGCTGAACTAACTTTGCCAAAAGTTCTATGGTCTCAGTATACGCTTTGTTTTTTTTTAACATCAGCATTGTAACAGCACAGCAATACAAACAATGGTTATTATTGACAATCCAATATAAGATTACTTAAAGCGGAACTTCAGTCATTTATTCATTCTATTGAATCTTCTGCCCTTGTTTTAACTTTGGATAGTAATTTTTTATTTATTTTTTGCCAGTAAATACTTTATACAGCCCACTTCCTGTTTCTTGTCTGGTAAAAAGCCTAGGCTTATGACATCATGCACAGCTCTCTCTCTCTCTCTCTCGCTCTCGAAAGAGTTTGCCAGGAAGGGAGAGGGGATGAGTCATAAGAGAGCCAATGAGAGCTGCAGAGCTGGAGGTGTGCCTCTCTGTGTCTGTGTAAATCCAGGAAGTGAACAGGCAGCAGCTTCAGCTGCCCACAGTTAAAATGGCTGCAGACAGACTCAGCAGGGGAGATTTCTGTGGCATATTTGTATGGTACTAAGTACAGAATCACAGTATATATAAAATAATATGCAAAGTGGTTTGAATGAAGCTTCAGAATGGCAAAGATGTTTTTATAAAAAAATTATGTGAGCAGACTGCAGTTCCTCTTTAAAGTAAAAAATCACTTTGTAAAACAAATCTATCAGGTTAAAATAGAAATGAAAGGCAAAAACATTTTTGTAGAGAAAAAGGGGGGTGTGGTCAGAGGCACCATAGGTGATAAGCCTCCATCCCAATTGTAAATCGGAAGGAAAAAACATTGGTCCAGGGGACTTTGAATGAGGCTAATCACTAGAAAATCAGTATATACATAATAATAATTTTATTGCATGATAAGAAATATAAAAAAAACTATTTGCAGACATGATGGAATATGGGTAAAACATTTCAGTGAGCTGAACCATATTAACAAATTCATCATAGTGACATGAAAATATGTAACTATTAATAACATTTTCATGATAAAACCAAACACCGAAATACATAAGAAAATTACATAACGATCCAAGATTTTCTGAGCATCTTATAACTCTACACGTTTCGTGGATTGATCTTCACTTCCTCAGGAGTGAATGCAGAAAATAGAGTCTAAAGGTAATATATATGAAAAAAAAACTAAATGAAATTGTATATGTAATGGGCATGTTCCAGAAGGAAGATATTATAGGGGCAAAACCCTAATACTTACATATCAGCTCAATGGGAAGGGAAAAGGGAAATTCTAGCAGCCCTGCGTGTGGGTGGGGGGGGACGGACGTCTGTCCTGAGGGCTGAGGGCTGAGGCCAGGTGAACCTCACAAAAAGGAGTGGAAGGAAAAGGCTTACCAGGCATCCACGTCCAAGTGAAATACTTGTAATCCAAAGCACTCGCATATCAAAGTGATTTTCCCCATGTAAGTCAATGGAAAACTAACATAATTCGTTCCGCATTGACTTCTATGGCTTGCAATACCGGATGTGGCTAGAGGTGGGAGGGAGCCTCAGAAATACTCGGAGACAGCTCAGAAAGGTTCGGAAATATTTCAGAGTGATTCAGAGTATTTCCAAATGGCTCGGAATGGCTCCGAACCGTTCTGAGTGTCACCGGCGCCCCCGAACCTCTGGCCAAATGCAGTATTGCACACCCCATTAGCTTGAATTCTGCTTGTTTTGCGAGACAACACTAGCAAAGTGAGTCTGAATAAAATAAAATAAATGCTCGTTATTCAAAACTCTTGTTAACCTTGTTCCTTACTGTATGTGTGATGATGACATGTTGGCCCATGATCATCTGTGAAAGAATAATAGAACCGTGTGTTATGGGTGTAACAATCTCTGTGGGATAACACCGCAAAAGGAAAAGTGAAAAAATGTAAAACCAAGCCCAAGACAAGTCATAGAGGCAGAAAAAAGTGAAAGGGTAATCCCACAGATTTTACATGTTCAGAGCCTTATAGTAGTTTTCCAGGTCCACCAGTGAGACAAACAGGGGAGCATGAGATGCTCATGGTACGCCACCCACACCCCAAGTCGGAGGCAAGGACTGGGACCAATGACTTGTGCGTGCCACTGGTGTAGGAGAAGGGAGGGAGTGAAGCTGGTACTGAACCGGTATAAATACTGAAATGACAGGGGGCGTATCATCCACCCGGTCCCACGTGGTGGCGTCGGATGACAGCTAAACAACGCTACAGCGCCATGACGATGACGTCACATGTCGAGCGTGAAAACATGGCATCGATGCGTCACCAGGAACCTCCCCACCCACCGCCCAAAGGGGGTATCACTCATCCAGCCAATTCAGATGATGTTACATGTCAGGTCCAGAGAATACATGTAATGACATCTGAACAAGTGATGCTTGAAAAGAGTGAAAACTCTTTTAAAAATTGCGGACTTTGTGGGCATAACATGAAGCAGTAAATTATAAAATATACATTTTTATTACAAAATAGTTAAAAAACATGAAATAACAAACAAAGGGTGTTCCGGCTTGGACGCCGATTTATCGAGACTTCCCAGGTACCTCCATTATTGTGTCCCCAGACAAGGGATACCGGATATAACTTTGGAAGTCTTCTTCTGTTTGATTGACCGAATCCGCCTCAAATATGAAAAGGTTAACCTCAGATTTGGGAGATGTCATGACCATCTACGAGCACTACAATTAAACCCGTCGATTTGATTCTTTTACCCCATGTACTGAGTTTATAGTGATCTAATCTATTTCAGTATTTTCAGTCTACTTGGTCACTCTAGAGGTTGGATCCCTCTTTTCTTCCCCCCTGTTCAGGGTGTATCATAGGAGAATTGAATGCCCTCAATATTTGGAATTTGATCTGTGGAAGGATTGAATCGGCTCCCAATCTGTTCTGTGTTGTGTCATCCAATACCTACATTTCAAGGCCAATCATTACCTACCCAGTATGTCCTGAGGAAGCAAGTATAGTTGAGAAACACATTGACAAGCTAGCTGGAGGAGATCATGGACCCAATCTATTGAAACTCTTAATCACTTTGAAAGGATTTATGCCTCCATGTTCTTGCTCTTATTGGGTTTCTGTTGACCTTGTCAAGTAAAGGGTGATGTTTTGTTTGTTATTTCATGTTTTTTAACTACAGTGGAACCTTGGATTACGAGCATAAACCATTCCAGGAGAATGCTTGTAATCCAAAGCACTCACATATCAAAGCGAGTTTCCCCATAGATGTCCATAGTCTTAACCAATCCAGTTTTGTTTTACAAACTATCACTGCCCTCTATTGGCTCTCTGGCTCTGTACATCAGAGAGACAGAAAACAACAGCAAAAACAAAACTAAACTGTAGGCACATTATATGATTGATTTGTATGTATTTTTAATCATTTTTAAAAGGAATCAGTTAACTATTATGGGCCAGATTCAGGTAGATGGGTGAATCTTTATGTTGGAGTAACGTTTCTCATTTACGTTACTCCGACAAAACTTTAGGAGCAAGTACTGTTATTTACATAGCACTTGTTCCTAAAGTTGTGGCGGCGTAGCGAAAATGAGCCGGCGGAATTCAAATTGGGCGGGTAGGGGGCGTGTATTATTATAACTAGGCGCTATCCCGCGGCGAACGTACTGCGCATGCGTCGACTGTCAGTGCGCATGCTCCAAATTCTGTCAGTGAACGTCAATGACGTCAATCCCCATCCACGGACGTTTTACGCAAATGACTCGAAAAAAAATTTTTCGACGCGATGACGACGGCCATACTTAACATACGATACTCCACTAGGGGGCTGCTTTATCTTTATGCTGCGTATCTCTTACGGAAACGTTGGAAAGTCACTGCGTCGGGCCCGAATACGATCGTGAATTGCCGATTCTCGCTGATTAACATATTCTCGGCATTAATCAGTGGGAACGCCCCGAGCGCCATTTTTAAAATTGCAGTTCCGATACGACGGCGAAATACAATTACGCCGCTCGTATAGGAACTCCAACCCGGCGTTTCTTGTTTTCTGCTTACTGAAAACAGAAACACCGGCTCAAAGTGAAAGTTAGGCTGAAGGATCACTGATACTCCAGAGTAACTCTACCTGAATCTGGCCCTATGTCTCTATACCCTGTAAACAGTCATTTCAGCCCAACATTTTTTTTCCTTTACAACTCCTTTAAACTTTGATAGTATAGGACAGTGATGGTGAACGTTGGCACCCAGATGTTTTGGAACTATATTTCCCATGATGCTCATCTACACTGCAGAGTGCATGAGCATCATGGGAAATTTAGTTCCAAAACATCTGGGGTGCCAAGGTTCACCATCACTGGTATAGGATGCCAGACCCTGTTTCTGAATTAGTTTAAATTCAATGTTTTGGATAGAATGGTGAATGGTTAGAACCCTTGTCTGGTTATCCTTGCAATCTTTGACCCCACTAATGAGATTCACCCTTTCTATTCGTCCTAATGGCCATTGTCACCAGGAGTGGAAGTAAAATCCAATTTTTTGAGTTGTCACTGAAACAGAAATAGAGGAACAGAGAATAGACAACTGCGTAAGAATGGATTTCTCTCGATTTGAAGAGATAGAACAGTTAAGAGAATTCTCCCTGATGGAACGGATAAGAGAAAATAAGGGACTGGGGTTTTTATTGATTCCCTACCAAAACATAAAAGACTTGACCATACATAGACTTCTAAGTCTGTAATGTCGTACTGCGGTATGATGCCTGACTCATCTCACCTTAAAAAAGGGTTTCCTTGGCTGCTTATCTTTCCAATTTGTTCTTTTAGAAATACAAGAACAGCTGAACTGCAGGATGGAGGTTAAATATTAAGAGCTATAGATACTCTGCAGGCCCTCCAGTCAATTCATCCACCCACAAGTGGAGTTACATAAAGAACACAGTATATTCCCCTCACTGCAGGTTTCCTTGCAGACATTCTTATTTAAAATTCTCAGAGGAGCTACATAAGAGAAACATTGATTAAAATTTGCATTTTTATAGAAAAGTACTGATATGTTTTTCCATCAGCAAAACTTAACAGAAGTTACCAGGAGTTCAAATTAGTTTCTAAATTCATCTGAATGCAAAAAAAAAAATCAGAAAGCTTTAATGAAGTATTAACATTTCTTTAGTGTTGGGTAGAGTGGGAAAGGGTTAGAAACATGCTGGGCACAACCCAACATCTGGGACTAGCCTAGCTTACTGAAGAAGCCCAATCACGGGGGCGCAATGGGCCAGATTCACATAGAATCTGCGGCGGCGAAGCGTAAGCCATTTACACTACGCCGCCGCAACTTAATGGAGCAAGTGCCGTATTCCCAAAGCACTTGCTCCGTAAGTTGCGGCGGCGTAGTGTAAATGGCCCTGCGTATCCCCGCGTAATTCAAAGGGGGCGGCTTGTATTTAAATTAAGCGCGCCCCCGCGTCGATCGAACTGCGCATGCGCCGGCCGGGAAAAAAGCCCAGTGCGCATGCTCCAGCTCACGTCGGAAAGCGTAGTTGAAACCAACGTCAAAACGACGTGATCGTCACTTACGCAATGCCCTAATCGCGAACGACTTAGTAAAACGACGTAACCGACGAAAAAAGACGACGCTGACCCGACGCCATACTTAACATGGCAACGACGGAACTTCGGAAACCTACCCCTCATATAGCAGGGGTAGGTTTACGCTTAGGCCCCTTTCACATTGAGGCGTTTTTCATGCGGTACAGCGCTAAAAATAGCGCTGCTATACCGCATGAAAAATCATGCCCTGTAGTGTTCAATGTGAAAGCCCGAAGGCTTTCACACTGAAGCGGTGCGCTAGCAGGAATGCTCCAAAAGTCCTGATAGCCGCATCTTTACCGCGGTATAGGAGCGGTGTGTTCACCGCTCCTATAGCGCGCCTCCCCCGGTAATAGCGCGGTAATACCGCCCGCAACGCCTTTTTCGGCCGCTAAGCGGGGGTTAAGACCTCACCGCTAGCGCCCGAATATCGCGGTAAATACGACAGTATAGCAGTGCTACAAATAGCGCGGCTATACCGTCACCGCGGCTCCACACCTCAATGTGAAAGAGGTCTTACGGAAACTACGTAAACGACGACGGGGCGGCGTAAAAACGTTCGGGAATCGGCGTATTGGGCTCATTTGCATACGCAAATGAAAAAACAGCGTAAAGGCCACCTAGCGGCCAGAAAAGTAATTACATCTACGATCCGACGGTGTAAGGCCTCGTACACACGAGGGGATATGTCCGCTGAAAACGGTCCGATGGACCGTTTCAGCAGACATCTCCGCTCGTGTGTATGGGCTAGCGGACAGATTTCTCCACCCGACAGATTTCAAAGCATGCTTTGAAATCTATCCGGTGGGAATCTGTCCGCCCGACATGTCTGCTGGTTAGTACACTTACCAGCAGACATGTCGTCCCCCACCGCCGCCGCGCCGCCGCCGAATGGATTCGGCGCATGCGCGGAAGTGTTTAACTTCCTGGTGCGGTGACGTGGCGGTGACGTGGCGGCGTCAACGTCACCTCCGCGTCACCGCCACGTCACCGCGCCGTCCGGCGGCGGGGAATTTGATCCGATGGTGTGTACACGCCATCGGATCAAACTCCCGATCGGACATATCCGATGGAAATGGTCCGCGGACCGTTTTCATCGGATATGTCCGATCGTGTGTACGAGGCCTAAGTGTTTTACACCTGTCAGATCTTCACTGTATCTATGCGTAAGTGATTCTAGGAATCACACGCATAGATACCCAGTAAAAAATACAGAGATACGATGGTGTTTCCTGCGATATACCGTCGTATCTCTTTTGAGAATCTGGCCCAATATGTATAGGGAAGAGCCAATGACGTCACGCCGTGCTTTTACCAGGCCCTCTTTCACGCTCACTTTGGTATCACTTCTCGCATAGAGAAAGACACCACCAAATTTATGTTTTACACTGTCTCCCTAAAAAAGAGCAAAGCCAGGAATAATAATAGCCCAATTGTGTGAAGATTAAAATCAATTTTTAGTTC
Source organism: Rana kukunoris (assembly GCA_029574335.1). Taxonomy (NCBI): domain Eukaryota; kingdom Metazoa; phylum Chordata; class Amphibia; order Anura; family Ranidae; genus Rana; species Rana kukunoris. Next base: position 33,048,917 of record CM056056.1, read on the forward strand.
TGAGTGAGAAACTTGTATAGAGCAACACATGGAAACTGAATTGCCTCAGGCGCTTAGTATCCATTTCCTACTATATTTTGCATTCAGAATAGATGGGTTTTGAGTTTTTTTCTGAAGGCCTGGTGATCCACTTCCGTTTAGATGCTGGTTGGTAAAGCGTTCCACAGTCAAGGTCCTTGGACTGCAAATCTTCGTTCTCCTTTGGACTTGTATCTGGCCTTGGGTATCTGGAGTAATTTTTGATCGGTGAAACGGAGAACGCGATGGGGGTTGTGGCAGTTCTCTTCATACAGCAAAGCGTTCAACTCTCCTATTTTGCTTGGCAGATGAACAAATACTTTAGTTTATTGTAACATTTTGCACTTGTATTTGGCATATTATAGTACTATAATTTCCAATGGTTGTTTGCATAATGGAAACCTTATCACCTGCCGTAGACCTTCCCCCATCTTCCTCCTTTCCACCCAAAATTTGAGTCTGGCCATAGCAGCTCACTGTATCACTCGGCCCCACCCCTCTGCGCGCCGCGTCATTGGATGCGATTGACAGCAGAGCCAACCAATGGTGAAAAACCTTTTTCCTTTACAACTGCTTTAACCACTTCCTGACGGCTGTACGACTTTGTACGGCTGCAGGGTGGTTCTAAATCTCTGAGCCGCCGTCTTTTGACTGCGGCGTGCGCTCCTCCAGGCCACTGGATGCTGAGTTACCGATGCGCGTGCCTAGCGGACGCGATGTCCGCCAGGCACTCGCGATCGGCGATTACAGGACAAGGACGCGGATCTGTGTGTGTAAACACACAGATCCATGTCCTGTCAGGGGAGAGAGGAGACCGATCTGTGTCCCTTGTACATAGGGACATAGATCGGTCACCTGCCCCAGTCACCCCCCTTCCCCCACAGTTAGAACCCAATACAGGGTACACATTTAACCCCTTCCTCACCCCCTAGTGTTAACCCATTCAATGGCAGTGACATTTATACAGTAATTAGTGCATATTTATAGCACTGATCGCTGTATAAATGTGGCGCCAAAAATGTGTCAAATGTGTCCGCCATAATGCCGCAGTCCCAATAAAAAATCGCAGATCGCCGCCATTACTAGTAAAAAAAATAAAAAAATTTTAACCGATGGTCGTGCCTACTAACGATCAGTTTTGACCTTTCGGTTAGGAATCCATCGATTAAATTTAAAACAAGTTCCCTTTTTTTAACCGATGGATAACTAACCGATGGCGTCCACACACGATCGGTTTGGTCCGATAAAAACAGTCCATCAGACCGTTCTCATCGGTTTAACCTATCGTGTGTACGCGGCCTTAGTGTTGCAATTTGCTCTTCCAGATCTCTAATGTGAGCTTCAGGAATTGCAACCTGCTCACATCTATCGCAGCGGCATTCATCTTGGAGCTGTTGCTCCATTATTGTATACGTGTGGCGGACTGTGCAAAACCTTCAACCTTGCTAGAACTCATTATCCCAGTTACAATATTAATATTACTTGCAGGAAATTTAAGATATTACTTACAGATTAGAAGATTTCTGTTTTAATCACCTGTTTTTTTTTTCCTGGTGAACATTGTGAAAGCAATTGTATACCATGGATGTTTTTCTTCTTTTTTCCTGCAAGGTAAAGTCATATTATGTGAAACTTATCTTAAAACAAAGCTGTTCCATCACCACAATTTCTGTGCTACAGCTACTTCCATCTTCACCCGTCTTGCTTCCGGGTTCTCGGACTCCGGCTCTATGACTACCCAGAGCTACGATGACGTCACTTCCATACATGTTCACGGGAACCACCGTTCATAGCACAGCAGAGGCGTATCTAGGGTATGGCAGCCATGTCACGTGCCATTGGCGCCATATGAAAGGGGCGCTGTTGAGTGGCTGGGCAGCAAGGCACTTACCAGGGTCTAAGGGTCTCTTTTTCCCTCCTCCCGAGCATAGGCAGGATCTCCTTTTCAGCACCTTTGCTAATGAACAATGGCAGCGATATCCCTGCTGCGTTCAGCCACAGCCCTCCACTGCTTTCCCAGGCTCTCCCATTCCATCTGGTCGGATTGGCAGCGCACAAAGAAGGAGGAATGTCAGTTTCTCCCTCTCCTCTGAAAACCGAGGCTTAAGTGATGAAGATTTCATCACTTCCAGTATTGGTTCTGCATTTACCTGGCCTTGGAGGGCAGAGGAGAGATCAGGGGTCTAATAACCCCCAGATTTCTCCATAAATAGGATATGTCACTACCCAAGGTATCACATGGGATGATAAATATCACTAGTTTTGTTAGGTGTTTTTTTTGTTAAGGTTATCTGAAAGATGGGTTTCAAATGTTTCGACAGGGGCGCAGTTTCAGTGCTTGCCATAGGCGCTATTTTCACTAGATACGCCTCTGTAGCACAGGGCTCGGAAGGAATGACATGGGTGACCATTCCTTCAGAGCGCATGCACCAGTAATGTCACTGACTGCATGTAATTTAAATATCTCCTAAATGTGCACCTTTAGGAGACATTTACATTACCTATAGGTATGTTTTATTATAGGCTTACCTATAGGTAAAATAAGTTTATTCCTCTTTAATATGACTGAGGGAAAATCCAAAATTCTCAGTTGGCACTGGAGCGGGAATAGAGGGGCAATCTTCCAATGGGAGGCACTTGCTCTGGATGACAACCAAAAGAGAATCTCTTTTTTTTTTGGAGAGATAATCTATTACTACTTGTTGTATCTATGGGACAGGAAGTGAAGTTTATTCTTACCAATGGAACACAAACATTGGAAAAAACTTTTAGACGTTTAATACTCTATCCAATAAAAAAATAAGTTTTGGCTTGAGGCTGGGATCACACTTGTCCGACAAACGTTCCTACATTGGGAGCTCATGTCGCATGACGTGTGAAAATCAATGTTTCCCTATGAGAGCCATCTTAACTGGTACGACACAAGTCAGTCCGACTTTGAAAATGCTCCCTGTACTACTTTGGTCCGACATTGATCCTACTTCAGCCCATTGAATATCATTGAAGTCGGATCAAAGTAGGAGCCTTGTCCTAACCATCCGACTTTTGGCATCCGACCATCCAATTACAGCAGCAGTAAAAGGAATTTATCTCACCCTGGGATTGTTTTGATTGGTCAAAGAACAAGTCAGACTATCACAAAGTCGGATCAAAGTAGTATCCTGTTCATGAAAGTCGGATGGATGTAGGACCAATGTAGGACCAATGTAGGATCAATGTGGGACCAATGTCACAGAGCAAAGTAGGATGAAAGTTGTGTAGTATAGTGTGAACCCGGCTTAAGATATACTTTAGGTGGTTTTAACAATTTTATAGTTTTTAAGCTTATGTTGTATTACAGTTTAATAAAGCTTTGAATGTAGGTGGAATATACTCTATAAAGTATACGTATATATTTAAAATGTGTGCATGTGTTTTGGATTTAACCTGTATCAAAAAAAATATCTAAAATGTATGTTAGTATGATGAATTGTTTCTCACCCCCTTCGTTATACTTTTTGGGTATATTCTAAATATTGATAAAAATACAGTTTTTTGTTTTTTTATGTGCTTTGTGTATTTTCCCTAGCTAGAAAAAAAAAATAGTAACGTACCTTGAAAGAAAAAAAGCTATCGCTCTTGAAAATGTATTTTAAACAATTACTACAAAATGGTGAAGAAGACCAATGTAGCTAAAAAGCTAGCTTCACACTTGATCTCATCAAAGGTTTCACATCAAAGAACGACATCCTACTAAACATATTCAAAATATTTGAAGATTGTTCGAATAAAAACAGATGCATGCCTACTTACATTTCTAAGGCAGGATTTCATCGATACACCTCTTTTAACTTTTAAAGAAACTTGGAAATTACTTTGAAAATGAACACTGAAAGTGGCTCATCTTTTTTTTTTTAGGTGAAGCATTTAATCACAAAAGCAAAGATCAATTCTGATTATGTACTACTGCTACGATTTTTTGCAGTGTTGTGTCAGATTTGAGAGTTATATGCAAACATCAAGCAATGTGCAAAGTGGTGATTTACATGCTAAAAATGTAAATCTTATTTAAAAAGGAGTAGGGGTTTCAAATGGAAGATGCAGTTAGGCCACCTACACACGAGGAGACATGTCCGCTGAAACTGGTCCGCAGACCAGTTTCCGCGGACATGTTCGATCGTGTGTACGGCCTAGTGGACAGGTTTCCAGCGGACAAAAGTTTCTAAGCATGCTTAGAAACTTGTCCGTTGGAAACCTGTCCGTCGGACATGTCCAATGGTTAGTACGCCTAACCATCGAACAGAAATCCCTGCATGCGTCGAATTGATTCGACGCATGCGTGGAAGCATTGAACTTCTGTGTTGTAGCCCGTCGCCGCGTCACCTTCACCGCCACGTCACCGCGTTCTCTGTCTGCGGGGATTTTGGTCTGATGGTGTGTACACACATCAGACCAAAATATCCCAGGAGACATGTCCGATGAAAACGGTCCGCGGACCTTTTTCATCGGACATGTCTCCTCGTGTGTACAGGGCCTTAGATGTTGTTTTAACATAACTTTTAATAATAATTAAAATGCAATTTTATGATATAAGGTTGCAGTACCTTAAAAGTTCAAAACATTGTGGATATTTTGTTTAGATAAATAAGGATTAATAAACAGAAAGTTCAATCAGTTCTGGTGTGGCTTCATTTTTTTAAATTTGGAAGTTCCTTGGCAGTTCCTGGAACATCCCGAGTCACTTCCTTTGACAAGCCATTAAAGCAGAAGTCAACCCATCCATAAAACAGTTTAATTTCCGGCATGTGCCGCAAATGTAACACTCCCATTGGTTGTGCTCTCAACCAAACTGTCAAATCATCCAATGGCTGGTGTCTAAACTGATCACATGTTCAGCATCATGGCAGTTGTAGATTAAACAGAGGCAAAGATGGCAGCTTCCTTGGATGGAAACGATAGGTGTGTGTGTGTGTGGGGGGGGGGGGGGGGGTTATTTACACTTTAAGGGATATTGGGATAAAATGATTTGACCTGGCAGCAATAGTAGGCAAGCTAAGGAGGCTTTGGCAACAGCAGAAACATCCTTTGGAACAAACTTTGGTCCCCTTCTTCCAAAAACCTTTTTGTGCACGTGAACTGCTAAAATGAACACTAAACTTTGTATTCAACATGGGATATGAATTCATGAAATTTCTGTACACATATAATGCCATCCAAATTTCAGGATCAGTTCTGTAAATGTTGAATATGCTATGTTTAGTTTTTTGGGTTCACAAGGTTTAATTTGAACCCTACAAAGTAATTTATGAATAGGTTGTGTAGGAAAATTGCATATTTTATGCTGAGTGTAGTAAGTGCGGTTATTACAATGTTACCAGACCCACATTTTTTAAGAATAACAATTTTATCTTCTCAATCCCTGATTTACGCCTTGTCATCCCCAGTTAACACCTTTTCTTGCGAAATCGTCTTTTTTCGACCTATTCATTCATTCATTATGTTGTGTTGTTAAAAAAAAAAACATAACCCAAATTAAAAAGGCATTTGTTCAAGACTTCACCTTGCTCTGTGCAAGAAATATATATATATATATATATATATATTATATTATATATATATATATATATAAATACACACACACATACAGAATTTGGTCCATATATATTTGGACACAGACACAATTTTCATACTTTTGGCTCTGTATGCCACCAGAATAAAATTAAAAGGAAACAATCCAACAAACATTTGAAGTGCAGACTTTCAGCTTTAATTCAAGTGTTTGAACATAAATATCAAGTACATTTTCAGGGGCTTAAATGTAATTGGACAAATTAATATCAATCATAAATAAAATGTTAATTTGTAATAGTTTGTTGAGAAACCTTTACTGGAAATTACTCCCTGAAGCCTAGAACCCATGGATATTACCAAAGACTCGGTTTCCCCCTATCTGATGCTTTGCCAGGCTCTAACTGCCGCGGTCTTCAGTTTGTGGGTCTTGTTGCCCTTATTTTTGCCTTCAGCAAGTAAAATGCATGCTCAGTTGGGTTGAGATCAGGTGATTGACATGGCCATTGCAGAATTTTCCTCTTCTTTTCCTTCAAAAGCTCCTGGGTTGCTTTTTGCATTGTGTTTTGGATCATTGTCCATCTGTTCTGTGAACGCCAGACCTTTTACCTGCTAAATTGATGAAGAAATAATGAAGGCGTAGCCCACACCTGGCCATGAAACAGCTTTTGGTTCAATTGTCCAATTACTTTTGGTTCCTTCAATAGAGAGGGGGGAGTGGCTATTCTTAAGAGCTGTAATTCCTAAACCCTTGCTCCGATTTGGATGTACATACCCTTAAATTAAAGCTGAGAGTGTGCACTATATCATTATATAACTATAGCTTGAATATGTTTTGGTAAATACCTGAAAAAAGCTCAAATATATATGGAACTGAGTAATCTCATGGAATAATTGAATCGTTGATGGACCGTCACTCTAAACCAGGGGTCTCGAAATGGGGGCCCTTCCTGTGGGAGTCATGCTTGTAACTGTCAGCCTTGCAATGCCTCATGGGTCTTGTATTTTAGCAACAGCTGGAGGGCCACCAGTTTGAGACCCCTGATCTAAACCATAGTCTTCTTTTGTCATGGGACAAACAGAGAGAAAGAGATTGTAAACACTTTTTAAAATTTGGCTTTTCTAATCCTCCTGACCATAATAAATAAAAAATAAATTGATACAAAACTATTATACACCACGTTTTAAAGCACACTTTTTCAATTTTTACTGTATTTTGTTTCTTAATATATGACATGAAATAATTATTCACAGAAGACAATGCATTAAACAGAAAATCCTTGTTTGTCCGTATAAAATCAGGATAGGCATCACATTGGTTACATAAATGAAGATACTATTACTTCCAGTTTAATAGACCCAAATACTGAAAAAATGGCTTTGGAGTTTAGCTGTGAAACTTATAAATAAGTACATATTTTTTATAAACTCTATACAATAAAAATAAGAGAGGCAACACACGGGTCATGGTTTTGAATATACGTATTATTGCACGTCAAACTGAATGTGGCTCATCAAAGACTAGAAAATGCTGACATTTTCTCTAATCTTCTTTTCTCCATAGGAAAGGGGAAGGGAGGCTTGCTTCCCCCATGCTGTAATAAGATTTTTCACGAAGTTGAGAATAACTGTGGAACTTTTTTATCTGGTATATCAATATAATAATTTGTTATTAATTTACTGCTATGCAGCACTCCTGCAGAGCACATTAGTTATATATAATGACCAAATTTAAAGTTTGCCTATACCTAAAAAAATCATAGCAGAGTCATAATTTTCTTCTACATTGTTTTTTTAAGTTATCACCTGGTGATTCTGTACGTTCTTTCACTTTGAGTCCTAGGGTGACAATGCAGCTCCCTAGGCCCTACAGCTACTCCATTGCTACCCTGTTTTCTAATAGCCAATCTAATGACACACAGGCCACTGGACTTAAAATTTGGAGTCTGCAGGAAGCAAATGGCCTCATAGAACACTGTCAGACGTTATCAGAGGGGGGATAGGCAAGGGAAGCATGTTGGATGGGCATCGCACTGGATTTCTACAGCCAAAAAATTTAGGCAATGGAGAATTACAAAGGAAAAAGAGCACACCTCAGCAAAAGACAATATGTAGCAGCATGGGGAATGTTAAGATTAGGGTTGAGTTATGTTTAAGTGGAATTATGGGCAAAATCAGAATTGATATACACTATATTGTCAAAAGTATTTGTGACACCTGCCTTTACACGCACATGAATTTTAATGGCTTCTTAGTCCGTAGGGTTCAATATTGAGTTGGCCCACCCTTCGTGGGAAGACTGTCCACAAGGTTTAGGAGTGTGTCTATGGGAATTTTTGAACATTCTTCTAGAATCGCATTTGTGAGGTTAGGCACTGATGTTGAACAAGAAGACATGATGAGCGAGTTTGTTCAGAGAGGAACTTGACTAGCCTCAACTTGATAGAACACCGTTGGGATGAATTAGAGGGGAACACTGTGAGCCAGGACTTCTAGTCCAAATGTGATTCTAGAAGAATAGTCAAATGTTCCCATAGACACCTCTAAACAATGTGGACAGTTTTCCCAGAAGAGTTGAAGCTGTTATAGCTGCAAATGGTGGGCCAACTCAATATTGAACTCTACGGACTAAGACTGGGATGTCATTATAGTTTATGTGCATGTAAAGGCAGGCGTCCCAATACCTTTAACAACATAGGGCCAGATTCACAGAGCCCTTACTCCGGTCTATCTCCTGTTAGACCTGGAGTACTTTCAAATTACGTGCGTCGTTTCATTAGTCTGAATCCTCAAACCATGAAACAACAGCTTCGGGCTTCAATACGACTGGCCTACGTGTTCGTACGCCTTCGGATCTACGCTGCAATAATTTTGCGGCCGCTGGGTGGAGTTCCCGTTGTTTTCCGTGTCGGGGTATGCAAATGAGCTTTTTCCGACGATCCACAAAGTTACGAGCGTCGTTCGCAACCTCTTACGGCATCTGTAGTCATCTTTTTGCTGCGTAAAGTTATTCCAGCTATTAGCTGGTCTACAGTTAGACGGCCCATGTTAAGTATGGCCGTCGTTCCCTGGATCGAATTTCAACGTTTTATTTTATTTTTTACGTAAGTCGTCCGGGAATAGGAATGTACGTAAACGACACTACTCAAATAAAAAATGACGTAACGACGTTATTTCGCGCAATGCACGGCGGGAAATTTCTGAACGGAGCATGCGCAGTTCGATCGCCGCGGGGACGCGCCTAATTTAAATGCTTCACGCCCCCTAATCGAATATTTCGATTTCGCCGCGAGAAATACACTACGCCGCCGTACCTTACGGGCCAAAATCTACTTGAATTTGTCGTAGAGCCAGGTAAAATACGGCGGCATAGTGTATCTCTGATACTTTGCGCCAATGTAATTGTACCTGAATCTGACCCATAGTGTATATAATTGCGGTCTGTTACTAGCATTAACACAGCAGTTTTGGTTTCCTGAGCCTCCCTGTTGATCCTTCCAGCAGATATGTAATAGGGTGACAGCCCTTTTTACTTTACCGAGAATAGGGTAGTCTCAGATGGGCATGTTGCTATAAGTGGACTTTAGGTATTCGACAAACAAATTAACCAATTAAAGCATCTATGTTCTTGCAGCTCTTGCCACCCCTCATAAAATTGTTATGTGGTGGATCGTTTTTAAGAGGGCATTTGACAGGTGGTAAGAAGGTAAGATGCATGCAGTTGCAGGGTGGTTGTGACATGGCCCTATATAAATTATCAGGTTGGTACCAACTACAAAATTATGTATGCCACTTAGTTTTACATGTGAACAGCACTGAGTAGCTGCATGCACTCCTTTAAGTAGGTGGGCAGGGCTTAGCTGCCCGCTCACTGCCCATGTAAAGGAACTTTTAGGCCACGTACACACGATTAGTGTTGAGCAGAATATGCCATATTCGATTTCGCGATATATCTCGAATATATAGTCGAATAATCGAGATATATTCGCTAAATACGAATATTCGTGATATTTTTTGGAAATGAAATGATAGCGAATTTTCGCTATTGCGATTTTTCGCTATTGCGATTTTTCGCTATTGCGAATATTCGAGAAATGCGGAATGGAGCACTCTGATTGGCTCAGAATATTCGTGATATTTTATAATACAAAATAATTGCGAATATTCGAGAAATGCGGAATGGAGCACTCTGATTGGCTCAGAATATTTGTGATATATTACAATACAAAATAATTGCAAATATTCGGCAAATGCGGAAGGAGCACTCTGATTGGCTCAGAATATTCGTGATATATTACAATACAAAATAATTGCGAATATTCGGCAAATGCGGAAGGAGCACTCTGATTGGCTCAGAATATTCTTGATATATTACAATACAAAATAATTGCGAATATTCGAGAAATGCGGAATGGAGCACTCTGATTGGCTCAGAATATTCTTGATATTTTATCGTAATTTCGCAAAAATGCGAATGAGAAATTTATTGCGGAATTTCGACAGTAACACTCTGAAATCGAATATATGTGTTATTTTAGCTAAAAACAATATTGCGAATTTCTCGAAAATAATCGCGCGATATCGCTATTGCCGAATAATCGCATTGCGATTTTTCGGCAATATAAATTGATCGCTGCAGCTACTCGGCCCAAGGTCTCTAATCATACCAGCAATGCTTTTAGACGTCGATGGGGATCTCTAGGATGTGATCTGTTCTAAAAAAAAAAATAAAAAAATATGAATATTCGAAATAGCGAATATTCACCGCGAAATTCGCAATATATCGCGAATACTCGAATATTACATATTCGAGCCGAATATTCGCAATACGAATATTCGTGAGCAACACTACACACGATCGAATTTATCTGCTGAAACTGGTCCGACAGACCTTTTCAGCAGACATCTCCGATCGTGTGTACGGGCTAGCAGACATGTTTTCCCAGCGGACAAATTTCAAAGCATGCTTTGAAATTTGTCCGCCGGAGACATGTCCGTCGGATATGTCCGCTGGTTAGTACACTAACCAGCGGACAGAAATCTCTGTGCATGCATCAAATGGATTAGACGCATGCGTGCAAGTATTTCACTTCCTCGTTTGGTGACGTGGCGGCGTCAACGTCACCGCCACGTCACCGCGTTTCCTGGCCGAGGGGATTTTCATCCGATGGTGTGTACACACCGTCGGACGAAAATCCGGAGGAGACATGTCCGCTGGAAACGGTCCGTCGGACATGTTTCAGTGGACATGTCCCTCTGTGTGTACGCGGCCTTAGAAGAAAAGTTCAAGGGCCCTTGGGGAACATAAAATTTACTCAAAGCAGGTCAAATGCACATCAGAATGAGGTCAGTTGCAGGTTACATGTTTCCCTTTCAATGAATGATCTCAGAAGCTTCTCAAACAGATGCCATTGGCATACGACCAATACCCAATAACACAGGCTCTTAGCCATATGAATAAAATATAACCGTTGTAAGCACCCCTGCCAGTTTTATATGGTTGTCAGAACCCCTGTAACTGTCACTTTTGCTGAACATCTGCGCCTGTTGCAGGATTTGGAAGAAACTACTGTGGCAGGATCAACAAGTAAAAAAAACTGTTTCAGGGTACTGAACAAACTAACAAACAAAAACTGCTTTTGAAAGATTGCATCATATTTCATTTTTTATTTTGCCCCTCATTCCCCTTTAACCTCATTCACCTTTTTATGAAAGTGCCCAAAGACGTAACTGTAACTGTTATAAACCTCTACAAATCATACCACCCTGTCTGTCCACACAACGCTTAGTACATAAAACAATTTGCCTATGAAAAATGACAGGTTCATATACATGAATACATAGCGGCACGCTAAATAAGTCTGTTTAACATTGAAGCCTCTTCATTCCCAGCCATTTAATAATAATGGTGTTATCAGAGTATTCAATGAGCACTGAAGCAGCATTTTCCCCAGAAGGTCCCGCTGGTTTATTGTGAGCGGTTGGTGGTGGCAGCGTGATAAGCACTAGATTGCACAGTGTGGGGTCCCAGTCTCAGAATAAGATGGAATCTTTAGTTGCAGTCTCCATGGGTCTCTCCTGTTCTTTCTGTTTGCTATACCTGATTTTCTGGTAAAATAAGATAATCCCTATTGTGGTCATGTTAAGGAAGATACTAAGGAGCAGGAGCCAGTATGAGTATCCGTATGTATTCTTACTAGTCCCAAATTCATCATTTGTGGTGTCCATGGCTTTAACCAAACTCTTCGGCATGTTGTTCACTTCTATATTTACTGCATACACAATCATGGCAAGGAGTATGAGGATCGCTAGGAGAAAGGTAAATAAAATGTTAAAAAATAATGATAATACATAGGGTCCAGCTAAAAGAAATCTGCAATGATAGAACACATAGGGCCAGATTCAGGTAGAGTTAGGCTGGAGTATCTGTCATACTCCAGCCTAACTGTCACTTTAAGCCGGCGTTTCTGTTTTCTGTAACCAGAAAACAAGAAACGCCAGGTTGGAGTTCCGATGCGATCGGCATAATAGAATTTCGCCATCGCATCACAAATTTAATTTAAAAATGGCGCCGGGGTGTTCCCGCTGATTAACGCTGAAAAAATATGTTAATCAGCGGAGAATCGGAAATTCACGATCGTTTTCGGGCGCGACGCAGTGACTTTCCGACGTTTCTGTAAGCGATACGCGGCGTACATGCCCCCGAGTATCCACGTCATCGCGTAAAGACGTCCGTATGGGGATTGACGTCATTGACGTTCACTGACTGGAGCATGCGCACTGTTGACGAATGCGCAGTACGCTATCGCGCCTAGTAATACACGTACCCGCCCAATTTTAAGCTCCGTCGTCAAGTGCTTTGTGCAGTACGCTCCTTGTAACGTAAATAAAGACGCTTCATGAGATTGGGCGATGTGACGATTCATCTGACAAGGATTCATTCAACGGTGAGCTAGTACATACATTGGAGCTATGGGAACAGCATCAGTACTGGGAGCTGCTGATCGCTGCACCACTCGATCGCATGCGCAGTATCGTACCACTCGCCTGGGCGACTCGCGCTCATATGTTTGTACAATAATACACGCCCCGTACCCGCCCAATTTGAATTCCGCCGGCTCATTTGCGATGCGCTGCCGCAACTTTAGGAGCAAGTGCTTCATGAATAACAGCACTTGCTCCTAAAATTTCGGCAGAGTAACGGAAATGAGAAACGTTACTCCAGAGCAAAGATGCTCCAATCTACCTAAATCTGGCCCATAGGCTGCAATTGCTGGCCTACTTCTAAAAATGCTAGTTCCCTGGCTGTAATGCTATATAATCAATCAATCAATCAATCAATCGAAAAGCTTTATGTCACTGACCTAAGTACTGTATTTAAAATCAGAAGTTCTAACTAAGCCCCGACCTACTAGATACTTGTTGCAGGCCAGTTACAGTATGTAAAGACAAACATACTGTATATATGTATATACTTTATATATTTAATCCACAAAAAAAGGAGCAATGTGCAATAAATAAAGGCTTTTTAATTCAAAAGTAACTTCTTGTAACACAATGAACTAAAACTACAGGAACCACAGTTTCGAGCATCCCCACCCTTCAAGTTCAAATGTATTTTGTATGTTCACATTTGAGCTTGAGGAAGGGTAGGGACACCCAAAACTATTATTCCTAATGTTTTTAGTTAATTGTGTTACATGAAGTTACTTTTGGATTTAAAATAACCTTTGTTTAATGAATATCGCTTCCAGTTCCTTTCCTTAGTGCATGGATCTGAATGCAGATAGTGTGTCTCAGCATGTACTGAGATGAAAGCAGGCCTATCTAGAGATGGACTGCAGTACTGGATAGGCCAGTAACAAGTATAGGAGCTGCAGCTTTACATGATAGTTTGTAGGTGGAAAAGGGGAAAGTGCTTTTGCTGCTATTCTAGTAAACGTTGACAGAGCTGCACCTGATTTTGCACTTTCCTGTTTTAGTAAAATAACCCCCCCCCCCCAAGGTTTTTTTTCTGTACTCAGGTAAAGGGTATGATTTGAGTAGAGTGACGTTTTTGCTGTCCTCATTTGCTATCCTCATCCTGTAAAACTGCACACATGCGCTTAGGCTTGCCATAAAGAAAGAATACTATCCCAGACACCTGCCAAGCTGAATATGAATTATTCAGTATAATTATGTCAGGGGCAGGTGTACTGTAGGACTTAAAAATGTCAAGACATAAGCAATGTGCTGGTCCTGGTCAAGCCAGGCAGTGAACATTTAACTTTTCTGTTATAAGAACATCTATTCTCACAGGCAGGAGGTGAAATTTGGATTATATGCATTTATAAGTAAAATAAAATCACGTATACTGCACATCTGCATTAGTATATTCCCAACTTTGACTGTTCTGCCCTCGCTATATGTGGCTGAGGTATAATTAATTAGACAGACAGGTATAATTAGACAGACAGCTAACTCTCCTCCCTTGACAACTCATTGAGGCAGGCGCAAGGTCCTTTTTTCAACTTTTATTGCAGGGAAATTAGAGTAAAACTAAAATAAAAGAAATAACATACAACCATTATACACAATATACAAATCTACAGTCCTGACACACTAGTCTAACTAGGGAAAGGGATTATGAACATACCGGCGATGTTTCCGTTAGGCTGACATTAGAATTGCAGCTGAATAGGTGTGGAGTTCTCTGGGGAAGGTGCATGGATGAAGAAGGAAGATGGCTACTCGGGGCTGTCTCTCAGACCTCATAGTATAGTCCACAGGAATTATGGGAAGCTACGGTGGCTTTTAAGCAACAATCTCTATCTACCTTTAGTAAATTATTCACAGATAATAAGTATGTAAAAGAGCCACTAGATGACGATATTACAATTTACTTTACATCTATTAGCATATTCAACAATTAAACAAAAGCACATAAGAAACACTTGCTGAAGGCATGACATTGACTAACCATATAGTAACCTCACCAGTAATTTGGGATCCAGAATTACTCAGTGTCCCGATTTCATCCTCATTACTCTATGGGTTCTTTGGGTAGGGGCAAACTGTGCTCTCTCAGGCCTTGTACACACGAGCAGACACATTTGTTCAAATCGGTCGGACAGACCGATTTGAACAAATCTGTCTGCTGGGGACATATTGGTTTGATCGTGTACACACGATCAAACCAAAATTCCCGCCGGCAGACGGCGCGGTGACGTGGCGGTGACGTTGACGCCGCCACATCACCGCACCAGGAAGTAAAACACTTCCGCGCATGCGTCGAAACCATTCGACGCGTGTGCGAGAAGACATGTCTGCTGGTTAGCGTACTAACCAGCAGACATGTCGGGCGGACGGGTTCCCAGCCGACAGATTTCAAAGCATGCTTTGAAATCTGTCGGCTGGCCAAATCCGTTGGCTCGCCCGTGTACGCGATCGAATCTGTCTGCTGGGACGGTCGGGCTGACTGTTTCCAGCAGATAGATTTGATCGTGTGTACGCGGCCTTAAGGACTCTTAGCTTCCAAAGAGAGAGAGATTATTAGAGACTTTGTGGAAACTTGATGCTAGATTTCAAGTCCAGTCCTTCCAGACAGCACCCACTCTTTTCCATTAGTCTCAGCATTTCTCTGGAGGGTTCTCATCTGTGACTCACTTCTTAGGCTCCTGAGATGAGAGAGATGCCACCTTCTCCTGGTTTAGTAGCCACCTCTATTCCTTGGTGGCAATGTAATACTGCATTCTGCTTCTCCAGTCTTCCAACTACACTCACTTACCCATATACATGAAAATCTCAAATCTCTCTCTCCCCTGATGTCTAGAGACTTGGGGGAATTTACTCTGACACCCAAGTTCCCCATAGAAACCAGAATGCCCAGTTCATGCTCATACGGTAGCCTCAAATATTCCAACACTCCCTAAAAATAACTGTTGATTAACAGGCTCTACAGAACTCCTCAATCCAACCAGCAACTGGTGCCCTTTGCAGGTATGTTCATAATTCCATTTCCTGCTTGGCGGAATGGTTCCCCCAATCATAGAACAAGACCTCAGTTACACACTACAGTGGGAGGAAAGGGACCAAAAGTCTTTAAATGCCCCTTACAAGCAGCCATTCACATGTTGTCAACCCATGGGATTATTTAGGCACATCAGGAGGAATCTTGTAAAAACATAACAAAATAGATGTTTTTGGTTTAGGAAAAAAATGTAAAAAAAATGTTGCGGAAAGGTTTTGGTTCCCTCAGATACCACAATATAATAGGCATCAAATACGAATATCATAATGCCACTTATAAATATTTTACATTACTCATTTGCTCAGATAAGGTCTTCAACTGACATTGTGACTCATATGGTGATTCGTTTCCCCGTTATTATAACACATAGAGAGCTTCCTGTGTAGATATGTCTGTGTACTATCTTTAATCGCAGCTTGAGTTGTCATAAACAAGCCTACTGTATCATATAAGAAAACTTAATTTCTATATTGATACCATTACAGTGATGAGATCAGTGCTAATGCTGAGTACACACCCTAAAAACACATGACTGAAGTAGATCATTAATGGGGTTATAAAGGTTAATTTTTTATTTTCTATTATAAGCTAGTGCATTGTTGGTTGACTTACCTTTTCCTTTGACTTCCCATCTAAATGCTTTTTTTTTTTGTCTGAATTTCTAATTTCCTGTTCCTCCTCAGAAGGCTTGCCCCCATCATCCGAGCCGTTCTGGCTGGGGGCTAGTCAGCGTGCTTGTCCCCTCCCTTGGGACTACATCCCTGTGGGGAGACAGTATGTGTCTCCCCGCAGGGATGTAGTCCCAAAAGAGGGGACGAGCACGCTGACTAACCCCCAGCCAGAACGGCTCGGATGATGGGGGCAAGCTTACTGAGGAGGAACAGGAAGTGAGAAATTCAGACAAAGAAAAAAAGCATTTAGAAGGGAAATCAAAGGAAAAGGTTAGTCAACCAACAATGCACTAGCTTAAAGGAACCTATTTAGAAAATAAAAAACGGACCTTTACAACCTCTTTAATACAAATGGAAGTACATATAAAGTCGATTTTTTTCAACCTTTTTAACATGAAGGAACCCTTGGAAATAACTTTTGGGTCTCAGAAATCTCTGCTAATAATTATTATATCTACAGCTTGTGGTAGATTAGCATGAAGAGCAAGTTGATATGGATAAATAGCAGAAAAAGGAATGTGGCATACCTTGTACTGTATATTTGATACCCACGATATATACAGCAACTATATTTAGTAATAATACAACTAAATCAAACATAATAAAGGCCAGAAAAGCAAATGGTAAAAATTCCCTTACATTGGTGGTCAATGAAGAAAGGCTGCCCCTAGGTTGGTGGTCAGTGGAGAAGGACCCCTCCCCCTTAGATTGGTAGTCAGTGTAAAAGGGATCCTCTCAGACTGGTGGTCAGTGGAGAAAGGCCCCAAGATTGATGGTTAGGGGACAAAGGTCCCCCTTAGAATTGAAGGCAGTGGAGAAAAGGCCCCCCTTAGATTGTTGAGCAGGGAAGAATGGCCCCTTAAATTGGTGGTCAGTAAAAAAAGGGCCCCCTTTAGATTGGTGGTGAGCGGAAAATCCCCCCCCCCCCCCAACCTTAGATTGATGGTCAGTGGAGATGGGCCCCTTTAGATTGGTGGTCACTCAGTGGAGAGGGGCCCCTTTAGATTGGTGGTCAATGTATAAGGGCACCTTTAGATTGGTAGTGAGTGGAGAAAGGCTCCTCTTAGGCCCCGTACACACGACCGAGTTTCTCGGCAGAATCCAGCGAGAAGCTCGCTGGGAGACATATTCTGCTGAGAAAATCGGTCGTGTGTACACTTTCGACGAGCAAACCGCCGGGAAGCTCGTCGAGCCAAAATAGAGAGCATGTTCTCTTTTTCCTCGTTGTTCAATGAGGAAATTTGGCTCGACGACCTTTTCGACCGCTCATCGGGAACCTCGTTGGGCGGAACGATGAGTTTAGCCCGACGAGGTTCTCGGACTTGTGTACGCGGCCTTAGATTCGTGGCCAGTGGAGAAGAACCCACTTAGATTGGTTGTAAGTGGAAGAAGACCAACCTTACATTGGTGACCATGTGAGGGAAAGGGTTGCATTACACTGAGGGTCAATGGGAAGAATGCTCCTTACATTTGGATTCAGTATAAAGAATGCCCCCTCTACAGATAGCTGGAAAGAGCATTGCTAATTGCTATTAGTGATTACATACTGTATTTGAGAGGTAGATATTACATTTTGCTCGAAGAACCTATCATGTTACAAATGCATGGCTTGTTCCTTCCTGACTCCATAGTTAGGAGATGCTGTGTATAGCTAGTCCCACCCCCTTTAAGTGTAACTTTAGTTTCTGTTCTGATCACATGTAATTGCTGGAGCTAGGTATACTATGATTTCTTTATTTTTTTACCTATCCGATGTTCATCTGTATAGATCTGCACACATTTCTGATTAAAAAGACTTGCAAGTGCTTTGATTGGGGAAACAGAACAGAATCCTAGCAACCTCTCGAGGACCCCTGGTTGAGAAAGGCTGATATAAAGCCTAATGCCGCGTACACACAATTGGAAATTCCGACAAGAAAACCGTGGATTTTTTCTGACGGAATGTTGGCTCAAACTTGTGTTGCATACACACGGTCACACAAATCTTGTTGGAAATTCCAACCATCAAGAATGCGGTGACGTACAAGACGTACGACGAGCCGAGATCAATGAAGTTTAATAGGCAGTTTGGCTCTTCTGCTTGATTCTGAGCATGTTTTTTTTTGTGCGTTGGAATTGGAAACAGTCGGAAAAATAGAGAACCTACTCTCAATCGTTTGTTGGCGGAAATTCCAACAGCAAAAGTCCGATGGAGCATAGACACGGTCGATATGAAAGGAGCTGTGTGCGCCCACTAACACACAGCTCCTTTCTCTATCTGCAATGTAGAGAGTGTCCTGACTCTCCTGTAGTCCAAGGGAGGGGGCAAGCACGACACTCCACACCAGGGAGAAAGCCTCGCATTACGGTGGTGAGTTACAGACAGAAAAACAGGAAGTGAGGATTTCTCAGAAGAAATAAGGACATTTTAAAGCAAAATTAAAGGATGAGGTAAGTGAAGGAGGACTGCACTAAGGTAAAGGAAGCTATTTAGGAAAAAAAATTGTACCTTTACAAAACCCTTTAAAGCGGAGGTCCACCAAATGGTGACGCTCTGCTTGTTTGCCACCTCTCCCCCTCCGCTGTCACATTTGGCATCTTTTGGGGGGAGCAGGTACCTTTGACGCAGTGAACTGAACCATAAATTCAAACCCCCCACCCCAAGCTTCCCCCGAAGCTGGCCCATTCACAAAGCACAACACGCTTTGCACATGTGCAGTAGGAAATTGTCTGTCAAGCCACAAGGCTTCACTGCTGTTTTCACTAAGTCCAGATGGTGGCGCCAACACCCATTGAAAAATCAGCTCCAGTGAGGACACCCCAGGATTCCTGGACTAGTAAGTGCCCTAATTTTAAAAATTCAGTAGCTACAGTATTTGTAGTCGCTGATTGTAACGGGAGGGCCGTGGGGCCCAGAAGCTCTTACACAGATTGAGCCAGTAAAAAAGGGACATATGTTGGATTGTTTTAACATGGGTCTGTAATCCACAATAAATTCAAGAATGTCTGCAAGACCTATTTACAGGTTGTTGATTCTGAACCCAACAGGTCAATAGAAGAGTGACCCATTCAATGTGGTAACACAGACTGTTAAGGTGATAATAAAGTCTGCTACTGTCATGTAAACTAACCTTAGTCTGGCTTCTAAAGACCTTTCTTTGTGTTATGCTAATTGACACTGTATTGTGTGAATTTCTATTGATGATAAATGTGTATTGTATAGCAATTGAGAGAAGCCGGAGTCATAATGTCTGACTTGTCGGCTGTAGCTAATTAGCTCATGTAGATGATGTCAGACCTGGTGCCAGAAAGTCTACCCAAGATGTGTATTGGAGGCTTGTTAGGAAGCATTGTATAATGTTGTGGGTGAAGTTGAGTCATTGTTCATATTTGGTTGCTGACTGTATATAAAGAGCCTGAGTTTACCATTAAAGGATCTATTTTTGAACCAGAGAACAGAGCTGTGTGTGTCTCGTTTCTGGGGAATCCTATGGGTCGTGTTCGACTGCTGGATTGTCAAGTGTTGATAAGATGTTGTGGGTTGGTGGAATGGAATATCGTAAACTACGTTAACCCCTAACCTGATATTTAAGTTTTTGTTTTTTATTGGGGCGGGGGACTGGAGCTCTTCTTTATGCTGCATGTTTTAGGTAAAGGAAACACATATCACACCCAGCTTATGGAGCAGATAAACAACAATGTTTACAACCTTTTTATGTAAAAGTAAAAGTAGGAGAAAACTTTTGGAATGTCAGTCAAGCATGTTTTTCACGTGGGTCAATTGCCTCGTAATTCTTAAAGGATGCATGTGCTAGCCGGTTATCATTGGGGTCTCCTAGAGAAAACAATCCTTCTAAGCCCCTCCCCTATAGATCATTGTTCATTGTCAGGACCCCACCCCCACATTTAGGATTCCTTTCTTACCATCCACTCACCGTTTAAAGAACTCCACACATAGACACCCTGGGGACCCAAGAAGGTTATGTAAGGATTGCTGACACTATTTAAACAAGTAGTCAGTGATCCCATAAAACAGCAAGCAAGTCCGAGCACACAGAATAGAATGACGATGATGTGGGCGATCTTCACGTTGTTTGTTTCCTTTAATAGGTTAAACACTGAAATGAGAGAAGGTAGCAAAGAATGAACAGTGAGCACAAATAGAATCCAATGTTACAAGGTCTTGTGGGGGGGGGGGGGGGGGTAGAAGAATTACTTGAAAAAATGTGTATTATATGACAAGGTAGCGCTATACAATATATTCTCAAAAGTATTGGGACAGCTGCCTGTACACACACATGAACTTTAATGACATCCCAGTCTTAGTCCGTAGGGTTCAATACTGAGTTTCCCCACCCTTTGCAGCTATAACAGCTTCAACTCTTCTAGGATGGCTGTCCACGAGGTTTAGAAGTGTGTCTATGGCAGTGATGGCGAACCTTGACACCCCAGATGTTTTTGGAACTACATTTTCCATGATGCTCATTGTAACATCCCTGTTACTATGTGCTGCATTAACGCAGCTGTACCCAACCTCTACAGCTGCACTCCATGTTCTATGGAGTCTGCATCACTTCCGGGGCGTGGACCACTGCGCTCCATGCTGGAGCGCGGAAGTGCGACTCAGCACTTTCACCACTTGCCCCGCGAATTCGCGGCTATTTTAACCCCGTGAGATGATGGCTCGGTGTTCCGATCCACGGAGGAGCTCCTGTCTAACTGCCTTCAAGCTGAACCCGCTCACCTCCACTACCTAAGCCCTGACCTACAAAGATCTGCTGAACCGCAAGTACTCCTTACTAGGCATCTAGCCATTGAGCGAATCTTGTGTCTTGTATAATCTACAGCCACCTAGATCTCCAATACCTCAGGACTGTTATCTTTAGCTACTGATACTCTGTGAAGTAATGGTATACACTTGCTTGTATTCAGAAACAGCTACATTGATTACACCGCAGTGTGGACCTACTAGTCCGTGTACATCCAACTTTGCCTACTATAGACATTTACTTTGCTTCCCTTAGTAATTTGCTTATGAAGGAATAAGCAAATGTTAATCATTCTCTTGGTTACATGAAAGAGGTTGTATTGAGTTAAAACCCCAAACTTTCTGTTAATCTGAGAGTGAACTGGTGGTTAGATCTGAGAAGCCTCTTTTTCCCAAAGCCCTATTGCACTTCCGTAGTCAAAGCAGCAGGGTCATAACACTCGTACACTCTGCAGTGTAGTTGAGCATCATGGGAACTGTAGTTCCAAAACATCTGGGCTGCCAAGGATCGCCATCACTGGTCAATGGGAATGTTTGATCATTCTTCCAGAAGCACATTTGTGTTCATAATGGCGTTAGCACATTCATCACGCTGTAATAGACAGAAAAGCGCGAATCGTCTTTTACTAACACGGAATCAGCTAAAGCAGCCCAAAGGCGAATGGAACTTCCCCTTTATAGTGCCGTCGTACATGTTGTACGTCACCGCGCTTTGTTCATAATTTTTTTTTAAAAGTTGGTGTGTGGGCAACGTCGTTTTTAATGATGAAGTTGGAAAAACTTTGTTTTTTGGACCTGCTGAAAAATGATCGTGTGTACGCAGCATCAGTACATTTGATGACTTGAGGAATGTCAATTTGAAACTACTTCAACATTTTGTTTGCTTTTAACATTCTAATTTTGGACTTTCCGGAATTGTTAGAAATGTGTTTATTTGAGAAAAAGATTTCATCATGCTCCTTCAAATTTTCTTGTCACTGTGGTCAAAATTGACCATCGATTTGACCCAGTGGCGGTGCGGCCATAAAGGGAGCACGGGCGCCGCCCCCTCTCTCCTGCCACTTCTTTCTCACCATAGATTCATGCATTGCATGAATCTATTTATGGTCACCGTTGCCACCCCCTATTCAGGTGCCCGGCCCCTTTTTGGGCACCGGGCACCTGAATTACAACTGGGTATGTTTTGGAAGCACCCAATTAGAGCCAAATGCATCCAAAAGGGTGGACGGTGGGCGCAATTCTGGGAGGTCGCTGTTCACTCAGCCTTGTGTTAAGAAAGCGATATTTGTTTTCCTAACACTGTACCGCCTCTCAGCCAATCAGGTGCTCGGGTCTGTTACCTGTCACGTGATTGGCTGAAAAGACAGGTGCTGTGATTGGACTTCGGCGTCCAATCATAGCAGAGGACGGAAAAAGAGGACGGGAGAAGACATTGAGGAGCGTAGAGGGCAGTGCCGTGACCCGCTGCACCACTGAGACAAGTAAGTGCCGGGCAGGCGCTGTACACTGGCAGCATTTGATGAGGCACAGTAGCAGCAATTGATGGGCACTGTAGTGGCAATTGATGGGCACACTGGCAGCAATTGATGGGGCTCAGTAGCAGCAATTGATGGGCACTGTAGTGGCAATTGATGGGCACACTGGCAGCATTTGATGGGGCACAGTAGCAGCAATTGATGGGCACACTGGCAGCATTTGATGGGGCACAGTAGCAGCAATTGATGGGCACTGTAGTGGCAATTGATGGGCACACTGGCAGCATTTGATGGGGCACAGTAGCGGCAATTGATGGGCACAGTGTTAGCAATTGATGGGCACAGTATCAGCAATTGATGGGCACAGTATCAGCAATTGATGGGCACAGTGGCTGTGTTTGATGGGGACAGTGGCTGCCATTGATGGCACAGTGGTGGCAATTGATGGCACAGTGGCGGCAATTGATGGCACAGTGGCGACAATTGATGGGCACAGTGGCGACAATTGATGGGCACAGTGGCGACAAGTGATGGGCACAGTGGCGACAATTGATTGCACAGTGGCTGCAATTGGTGTTTTTTTTTTGTGCACCAACTTTCACTGATTTGACCACAAAAGCAAAAGTTCCTAAAATGAAACATTTTCGGAAAAAATGATACTAGCATATGGCTAAATTTGCTGTGACGCAAACAGAGCTTCACAGGAGATGTGTCCAACCAGCTGATGGGTTATTCCGCTATTCTGTAATCATAGGACAGGCCTTACCTTGTTTTGAGCTCTCTTCAGTTTGTAGTCCTGTGCCGCTTGTGATAGTCTTATTGCGCCTGACAACAAACAGTCCAAGTTTTACGTAGGCTTCTCCTCCATAATTCACTCCTGTGAACTGGACAATGCTGGTAGCCCATTGCTGAGTCCCTAAGCATGTACATATGATTGCGAACGATCCGATGCTTGATATAAAGCCAGCTAAGAACAACAATGTCTTCTGCGACGAGGGCATTTCTTAATTATTCCTGCTATTATTTCCTGGTCTTCTTCACGCCTGTAGGTCTGGGCCGTCTCTGCCAAGTAAAGTTCCACATCCGGATTTAATATTTGTATCTAGTTTTCCTAGTGAACCTTGCACTGGCAGGAGTCATAAATGTTCCCAGCAATTAGACCATGATCTTTGAGACCAGGTTACTATGGGATCAATCATCAGGAAAAACAATCATCAGGACCTGAAAAACTAGAGCTGTCACCTTAAAACCATTCTACAAATGTATTTTTGTAGCACCCTACTAAATAGGAGCTAGGGTTAGGTAGATTTAGTGCTGGCTCACTGTGTTCAGTGGAGCTGTATTTTTGTTTGCTAGGTAAATTTATCTTGTCTCACTGTAGCCAGCATGGCTGTAATTGTTGTGTTAGGTAACTTTAGTAGTGTGCACTGTAATTAGTGCAGCTGCATGTGATTAGTTAGGTCTGTTCAGGGCTTCATCTGCTGCTAGATTTGACCGCTCCTCTGCTTTCCAAGGGAATGGAGAACTTTCTGTAACATAGGTGTGAAGCAATGCAAATAGCAGCTTTTTATACTAGCAGACTATTTATACAGCCCTAGCCAATCCCACGGAGGATGGCCCTAAAGGCTGCTGGGAGTCTGTATAAATACTCTGAGACACAGAGCTGCTGGGTACTTTCCTTCAGGAGAAGAGCACAGCCTGAAGGGCTTGCTGTCTTCCAGGGCAGTGCTGTCATGTGCTTGCTGTTTGTGGGACCTCAGGTGGGTGACCTGAAGGCCTGGATGCTGAAGCTACAGATAGCTGACCGAGGGGCTGTCTGCTGAAGATCTAGTCTGGTATCACAGGAGAAAGGTGTCGCATGGATGTTGGAAGGAGGCAACCAACTGTCCTTGGACATTGTGTGAGCACAGACTGCTATGAGAGATCTTAGAAACTTTTGGGCTGCTGACACCCCTCTTGTGCTAGAGCAGGGCTCTCCAAACTGTGGCCCTGGGGCCGGATGTGGCCCTTTGCTTACCCTTTACGTGAAGCTTACGATCTAAAAAGGGAGAACCAAGTGTGGGGATGAATTGTTAAGAAAGAAAAGTTCATTTTTTAGGTGGAGGTAGAATAGGCTTCCCTAAATAGAAATGAGTTTTTGGGGGTCTTCCAAAAGGAGGATATAGCCGGACATGTTGGGGTAGGGAGTTCCAGAAAACGGCATAGCCTCTGAGGAAGTCCTGGAGGCCAGCGTCAGGGGAGGTGACAAAGGAGCTAGAGAGCGCAAGGTCTTGGTTCGGAATAAAGAGGGTGGTTTGGCGGAATATTTGGAGATTATTTTTGGTAATGTACTGTAGCTTGGGGCAGAGTTGTGGATGGCTTTGTATGGTTTGCTAGTAATTTGAAGTATATTCATTGGGCTATCAGAAGGCAGTGGGTAAATGAGAATATATGTTATGAAAGGTAAAGTTCTTTTTAACATATCTTTGTTTTCGATTTAAAATGAAAGTCCAATCAAATTTTAACTAAGTCTAAACCTACTCACACACCTATTCTAAGTCCTATGGGAGAGGGAGCAGGTTTAGGTTTGGTTAGTATTTGACTGAGCTTCCATTTTAAATGGCCAACATCTTCTACTTTAAGTTACCTGATGTCTCTTGTATCTGTCAGGGACAGGGCTGTCTTAATGAGAGGGCACACCTGGGCACTGCCCAGGGTCCCCAGCTGCATGGGGGGCCCCTGCACTTTCCCCAACGCTGCCCTGAAATTGGGGCCCTATGATGGCACTGAGCGTGATAGATACACAGGGGAAGCAGTCTGCCTCCTACCTACCTGATGTCTGTTTACCTGCACTGTCATCATTGTAGGTGCCCCAGAGCATTACTTTGCCCAGAGGGCCATGATGCTATTAAGACAGCCCTGGTCAGGGACAATATATAGGAGAACAAAAGTAAGGAGCTTTGAAGATATTGGAAAAAGTGTCACAAAGTGCATACAGTATAATAGAATTGGTGGTTTTTATTTAGACAATCATAAAATAGTACATACACTCGAGCTCATGTATTCTATTCGGTACCTAAAGTCCCTTATTATTTTTATTCCTATATATTATACTATGAAAGTTGGAACCATTGGACACATTGAATAATCCCAGCTCCATATACACTCTTTTTGGTATCTGGGCCTCCAGAAAGGAGAGTTTTCTGCAGATATCACGCCATTCTCCCAGTACTTAGTGTTATAGCTCGAAGATGAGCAAGGCCAAGCCAAAATGCCGGTTAATGCCGGTTAAATCGGACCTTTAGTCATTTTTTCAACTTTCCATCTATTAAATCTTCTGTCCTCTGGCTCTATCCGGTGCTCCAAACCCCCCCTCTCCCCCACCCCCATTGTAATCCATGCATCTGGCATCCTGAATGGGGCCGGATATATGGATGGGAGGGTGCCCCTAATAGATGGGCCGCCCCTGGAACCGTTTGCCTCCTTCTGATCGGCATGCATGCTATTACACAGTAACATGTATATTTATAACTCTGCACATTACAGATTAACCTTTACCATTTATGACATTTGACAGTTAACAATTAACATTTAATGAATAACAGAGAATAGATCAAGAAATAATTAAAGGTTGTCTAGAACCAACTTCTTTTCTCTATCTAGTTAACTCTTGAAACAGGTGAAGGTGTTTTTAGACACCCAAATGACAGAACTATTCTTTGTATTATTCTATTACCAGAACCTGTTTTTTTTTTTTACAGCTGTCGGCTTGAGCAGAGAACCCTGCATAAAATCTGGAAGAAGATTACAAGGGGGAAAGAATCGCAATCTCGATTCTTAATGATTAAAGTGGTTGTAAGCCCTTAGGCCGCGTACACACGATCAAATCTATCTGCTGGAAACGGTCGGCCCGACTGTCCCAGCAGACAGATTCGATCGTGTGTACGGGACGAGCCGACGGATTTGGCCACCCGACAGATTTCAAAGCATGCTTTGAAATCTGTCGGCTGGGAACCCGTCCGCCCGACATGTCTGCTGGTTAGTACGCTAACCAGCAGACATGTCTTCTCGCACACGCGCCGAATGGTTTCTACGCATGCGCGGAAGTGTTTTACTTCCTGGTGCGGTGACGTGGCGGCGTCGACGTCACGCCACGCCACCGCGCCATCTGGCGGCGGGGATTTTGGTTTGATCGTATGTACACGATCAAACCAATATGTCCCCAGCAGACAGATTTGTTCAAATCGGTCGGCCCGACCGATTTGAACAAATCTGTCTGCTCGTGTGTACGCGGCCTTACAGACCACTTTATGCTACAGGTAGGCCTATAATAAGGCTTACCTGTAGCTACCCAGGATATCTCTTAAACCTGTACGGCTTAGAAGATCTCCTCTGTCCGTCCCCTGCATGTGCCGATGTCATTGGCACATGTGCACTGGGGCAAGCTGAAGCAATGGCACGTCAGTGCCATTACTTCAGTCTGTGTGCCGTTACCGGTGGCACCCGCGCAGGTGTGATGTCATTGCAGCATTTCCGGCCAATTACAGCACTGGATGTAACCCCTGCGGGGTCTTCGATCTCAGGTAAGCACTTTTACCCCCTTCCTGCCCGGGCCAATTTTCAGCTTTCAGCGCTGTCACACTTTGAATGACAATTTTATACAACTGTACCCAGATGATATTGTTATCATTTTTTTCACACATATAGAGCTTTCTTTTGGTGGTATTCAATTAACACTGCATTTTTTGTTTGTTTTTTGATAAATAAATAAATATTTAAAAAAAAAAAAAAAACTTTTTTATAGTTAGTTAAATGAGTTGTAAAGGAAACATTTTTTTGGCTAAAATGAATGTCTGCAAGGTAGACAGACATAATAGTGTAATGATTCTGTTAAAAAAACAAGTAAATACCTATTAAATTCCTTCATCTATATCACCTCCGGCGTTCTAGTTTCTGTTCTCTAATTTACTTCCTGGTTTGCAGCACTCTTTCATGTAAGAACTACATTTCCCAGTATGCATTGCGGCACGCCCAGTAATTCACACCTCCTTGAAGTCTAAGGCAGCGTACACACGATCAGTCCATCCGATGAGAACGGTCCTAAGGACCGTTTTCATCGGTTAACCGATGAAGCTGACTGATGGTCTGATGTGCCTACACACCATCGGTTAAAAAAAAGGATCGTGTTAGAACGCGGTGACGTTTACGTGTTTTAACACAACGACGTGCTGAAAAAAACGAAGTTCAATGCTTCCAAGCATGCATCGACTTGATTCTGAGCATGTGTAGCCTTTTAACCGATGCTTTTGCATACTAACGATCGCTTTTGACTCATCGGTCAGGCGTCCATCGGTCAAATTTTAACGCAAGTTCTCACGATTGAATTTGTCTGCTGAAACTGGTCCGACGGACCGTTTCAGCAGACAAATCTGATCGCGTGTATGGGCTAGCGGACATGTCTGACAAATTTTAAAGCATGCTTTAAAATTTGTCCGCTGGAGACATGTCCGTCCGGATATGTCCGCTGGTTAGTACACTAACCAGCGGACGTATCTGCCCGCACATGCGTCGAATGGATTCGACGCATGCGTGGAAGTTTTTTACTTCCTGGTGCGGTGACGTGGCGGCGTCAACGTCACCGCCACGTCACTGCGCTGTCTGCCGGCGGGGATTTTGATCCGATGGTGTGTACACTCCGTCGGATGAAAATCCGGAGGAGACATGTCCGCTGGAAACGGTCCGTCGGACAGTTTCAGCGGACATGTCTCTCCGTGTGTATGCGGCCTTACACGTAGAGAGCGTCCTGCCTCACAGATGTAGTTCCCAGGAGGGGGCGAGCACATCACTGACCACCGCAGTAAAGCCTCCCATCACGGTGGTGAGTAACAATCAGACAAGCAGAAAGTGAACAGAACGGAGAAGAAATAGAGCAACTTCTCAGCAAAAACGAACAATGAGGAAGTGAAAAGAGGAATGTCTGCAGGTAAAGGATGCTTATTATGAAAAAAAAAATCCTTTAAGGTAATTTTCCTCCTTCACTGATGTTCGCTGACGAGGCAGCACTGATAGGCGGCACTGATAGGTGACAATGATGAGGCAGCACTGATGGGCACTGATTGGCAGCATTTGTGGGCACAGATTGGCAGCACTGGTGGGCACTGATAATCGGTGCCCTAAATATCAATGTACATGTGACTTTGATTGGACACAGCTGATCACGTGGTAAAGAGCCGCTGATTGGCCTTTTACCTCAATCTGTGATCAGCTGTGTCCTCTGGACACTGTGACCCCCAGAGCGTGCCGCCCATGCCCTGCAGCAGGCGCAATCATGGGACGCCGTCATATGATGGCGTCCCAGAACTAGCCGGCCACGCTGTAGCTGTCATTTGCCTATAGCGCAGTCGGCGGGTGGTTAATGGCCCTGTAATCAATTTTCATTAAACCATTTCTCACTGTGTTTTCTGCTTCCTTCTATCACTCTCCTTGAGATTTTGAACTGTTCCTTTTCCCCCTCATTTCTATTTGTTTGGAATGAGCAGTTCATGTTAGTTGCTGATATGTACACTACTTTATGAACACTATAAAGTACATCGCATAGTTCATAGCTCATCTCAGGAATGGGAGGGTGACTTCATTGCTACATACAGTGTGACCACTGAGAACTAATGGAATATGGAGATTTGGAGGAGACTGAGAGCAACACAATGTACTTTTCTGAGATACAGATAAATATTGAATATTTAAGAATTGGGGTTTTATGGGACTTTAAATGGAGCAAGGACTAAATGTGGTCCTATGACTCCATCCCTAATCAATAGAAAAAAGGGCAAGAGATTGGATCTTCATATGAAGCATGCGGTGATAAACAATAAATTAATATAAAAATATGTATTAGTTCATATATATATATACAGTGGAATCCTTGGAAGCATAATCCGTTCCAGGAGAATGCTTGTAATCCAAAGTACTCGCATATCAAAGCAAGTTTCCCCATTGAAGTCAATAGAAACGAAAATAATTTGTTCTGCATTGACTTCAATGGCATGCAATACCACATGGTGGAAGAGGTGGAGGGGGGTGCCGGAAAGCCTCGGAAACACACAGAAAGGCCTGATGACAGCTGGGCTGACCTCGGAAAGGCTTGGGAACGGAGTATTTCCGTGCCTTTACGAGCATTTCCTGCGCTGATCGGCTGGGAATAGCGCCATTCGGCTCCGCTCGGCTCTTGCGCTCCATTACCTCAGGCCAAATGCGGTACTGCACTCCACTTGTCAATGTCAATATCAACTTTCAAGGCAATTTTCCATAATAAGAGTATTCTTATAACAATTTCAAAGATATCACATAACAAATATTTCATGATCCACTAAAATGTCATCTACATACATGAATAATGAATAGATTTTGTAAATTGAGTGTCATTTTAGATGAGATTTTCTCTAATAGGGTTCCTCCAGAGGCTGCTAGGGTTTTTTTTTTCTTTTGACCAATGAGCAATTTCTGCCTCTCAGATTATCTCCCACTGACACCATTTATTTATTTTTAGCTACCTGTAAGGGGCTAATTCTTCCCACTGACCATAACAATAACGTATCATGAATAGGAGATATCACCATTTTTATCTGGGGGTCCCCAACACTGGAAAATTATTTCAAGGGTTCTTCTGTGTTGAAAAGGTTGAGTAGACAAATAAAGCCTGCATTGCCTCTTAGGATCACTAGGTGGCAGAAGACTACCCTTTTATTAAGATAGCAGACAAGCACAATCAACAGTGAAGACCCTCCTGATACTTGGTGGTGAACAGCATTTGCACCTCTAATGATGATTATTCACTGATGTTATTTCAAATTTGTATCTGTCCACAAAATGTAGCGGGAGGGTCAAGCTGATTGAATAACGTTCAGTTATTTTTTTTATCTTTGCATCTATTAAATCTTCTGCTTTTGTTTTTGTTTGTTTTTTACTTTGGATAGCATAATTTTTTTTTCCCCTTTTTGCTAAGGGGAGTTGGGCGGGGGATATTTTCTATTAGGGTGAGGTTTGGATATTTGCTAGGTGGGGTTAGGTGGGGTATTTTGGTTAGGGAAGGTTAGACGAGAGATTTTTTCTAAGGGGAGTTGGGTGGGGTATTTGCTATGGGGGTGAGGTGAGGGATATGTGCTAGGTGGTATATTTTTGCTAGGCAGGGTTATATGGGAGATTTTTGCTAGGTGGGTTTGGATAGGTGATTTTTTTTCTAGGGTGGGTTTGGATGGGTGATTTTTTTCTAGGGTGGGTTTGGATGGGAGATTTTTGCTAGGTGGGTTTGGATGGGTGATTTTTTTCTAGGGTGAGTTTGGATGGGGGATTTTTCTAGGGTGGGATTGTGGGATGTGTTTTTATTTTTTTTGCTAAGGGGGCTAGGTGGTGGATATTTGCTGTGAGGGTGAGGTGTGGGATATTTGCTATGTGGGGGATTTTTGGTAGGGTAGGATAGATGGGGTTTTTTTGCTAGTGAATTGGGTGGTGGATACCGTATTTGCTATGGGGGTGAGGTTAGGGATATTTGCTAGGTGGGGGATTTGTACTAGGGGGGTTTGGATGAGGTTTGGATGGGGGATTTTTTCTAGGGTGGAATTGTTTTTATTTATGTTACAAAGGGGGCTAGCCTAGGCGGGGGATATTTTTTTTGCTAGGGGGGCTTGGATGGGGAATCTTTTCTAGGGTGGGATTGGAAGTGGGGTTTTTTGTTAAAAAGGGGGCTAGGTGGGGGACATTTGCTGTGGGATGAGGTGTGGGATATTTGCTTTGTGGGGGATCTTTGCTAGAGCCGGATATATGTTTTTTTTGTTTTGTTTTTTGCTAGGGGTGTTTGGTTGGGTTTTTTTTTTTTTAAGGGGGGGGGAGTTAGCTGGGGTATATTTACTGAGAGGGAATATTTATTAGGGGTGATGTTGGGCATATTTGATGAGTCGGTGAGGTAGGATCCAAGTGGAAGGGGGGGGGGTGGGTATGTGGGAGATTTTTCCTGGGGTAAAGAGGTAGGAGATTTTTGTTGTGGGAGAATGGAAATGAGGGAGGGATTTTTGTATTGGGGAGAGTGGAATTTTGTGGGGGGGTAGATAGGCAGTTGCCCCTGCTACCACAGTTACCAGTTTGCTGTCCTCATACTGTAGGCTTGCCGTATATACAAGTGTCACACAAGTATACACAGTATCACAATGTTACATTTACACTTATCTTTCCTTTACAAGCTGTAGTATAATTAATGTAGCCTATTAATTACTGATAATCATTCAGAGTCTATTCATTATTTCTATAAAGATTTATTACATATACAGTACATATAACATGTTTTAGCCTTCCTCACCTCTAAGCAGCCTATAACACAATCGGTCAATATTCTGCCCCCCTACCTGACCCGTGTCTTTCATTATTGGAACTGTAATTGCGGAAACATCAATACACATCCATGTTCCAATTACAAGCACTGAGCAAGTGGATCCAATTCACCGGGGCAAGGTGTGAGATGATGGTGTATGGTAATGTCCCTGTGTAGGGAAAATGAGACTGAGCATGAAAGACGCTTCATTGTAATAACCCATTCATATAGTTGAATGGCAAACATGATGCTATTCTGATATCTCCATAACCACCAGGGAAGCCCCAAGCATGTGGATGGCCATCCACATGTGTAAATACATGCAAAATATGTGCCAATCAGTGCCCACAAATGGTTAACACTAGGGGGCGAGGAAGGGGTTAATCATGTTCCCTGGGTGTGTTCTAACTGAAGGGGGGGTGGACTGACATGTGGAAATGAATGATCGCTGTTCATATATTGTATGAACAGACAATCAGTCGTTTCTCCCCTGGCAGGACCAGGAGCTGTGTGTTTACACACACAGCTCCCGGTTCTTGCTCTGTAACAAACGATCGCGTGTGCCCGACGGTGATCGCGACCACCAGGCACATGCGTTGGGGTGAGGGGCGAGCGGGGGGCGCGTGCGCGCCTATTGGCTGAGCGGTGAGATGACGTATAGCTACGTGATCTCGCCCAGACGGCGGCTGGTCGGCAAGTAGTTAAACCAGGGTTCCCACAGCACCCCTTATGTTAGAAGCCCCAGAGCTCTCCCTTACATCAGAGTATGCAGAGTCCTCCCTTACAGAGTAAGGGTACTCTGCAAGTTAAAAAGTAAAACGGAAGCTCTGTGAACTCTGATGTAATGGGGGGACTCTTGTTGTTATTAACTTCATATGATTAGAAATGTTATTTAATAGCAACATATATCTATTGTTTATACCAGGGGTCTCCAAACTTTCCAAACAGGGGGCCAGTTTACTGTCTCTAAGACATTAGGGGGGCCGGACTGTGGCCATTGGCAGTAGAAAAGGGCCCAACATCAGTGGGAGGAGTTGTGCCCCAGCCTTGGTGTCAGTGATAGGAATTTTACCCCATCATTGGTGTCTTTTTGCCCAATTGTTGGTGTCATTGTGAGGAATTGTGCCCCCTCAATGTGTGTGTGGGGGGGGGGGAATTAATGTTGGTATTAATGGATGAAATGCCCCAAGGGCCTGATAAAAGCAAGCAAAGTGGGGACGGTTGGATGGGAAATTTTTGCTAGGGGAGTTAGGTGGTGGATACAGTATTAGCTATGGGGGTGAGGTGAGGGATATTTGCTAGGTGGGGGATTTTTGCTAGGCAAGGTTAGATGGAAGATTTTTTCTAGGGGGGGGGGGGTTGGATGGGGGCATTTTTTTCTAGGGTGGGATTCGAGGTGTTTTTTTTTGTTTGTTTTTTTTGCTAAGAGGGCTAGGTGGTGGATATTTGCTATGGGGGTGAGGTGTGGGATATTTGCTATGGGGGTGAGGTGTGGATATTTGCAATGTGGGGGATTGTTGCTAGGGGAGGTTAGATGGGGTATTTTTGCTAGGGGGGTTTGTTGGGGGATATGTGCTAGGTGGGGTATTTTGCTGGGGGGTGTTGGGTTGGGTATTTTTGCTAAAGATTTGGGTAGGGGATATTTTCTATTTTGGCTAGGGAAAGTTAGACGAGGGTTTTTTTCTAAGGGGAGTTGGGTGGGGTATTTGCTATGGGGGTGAGGTGAGGGATATTTGCTAGGTGGTATATTTTTGCTAGGCAGGGTTAGATGGGAGATTTTTGCTAGGTGGGTTTGGATGGGTGATTTTTTTCTAGGGTGGGTTTGGATGGGGGATTTTTCTAGGGTGGGATTGTGGGATGTGTTTTTATTTTTTTTGCTAAGGGGGCTAGGTGGTGGAGTTGAACATCAGTGGGAGGAGTTGTGCCCCAGCCTTGGTGTCAGTGATAGGAATTTTACCCCATCATTGGTGTCTTTTTGCCCAATTGTTGGTGTCATTGTGAGGAATTGTGCCCCCTCAATGTGTGTGTGTGGGAGGGGGGGGGGGAATTAATGTTGGTATTAATGGATGAAATGCCCCAAGGGCCTGATAAAAGCAAGCAAAGGGCCGCATCTGGCACCCGGGCCTCAGTTTGGAGACCACTGGTTTATACAATAAAGAAAATTGGCAACCCTAGGTACCAGTAAAGTCCACAAGGTTCTATTTTTCTCTTGGTCGTGTCATTCGTGGATGAGGTACCACATATATGGCCTATTTCCTCTTTTACAATATATATATATTATATAGGCATTTAACATAGCTTTGTCATAAATATGAAGGTTTCACTGTGTTTTCAGCCTGATGGCATTTCCATCAATAAATGTGAAACACAAGACTGAATTGCTGTCAATTGCGGAGTATTTCCCGGAGGGCGCCATATCATATGTCATGTGTCAATAGCGTCGCGTGGAAACTTTCCACATTATATCGTGTCATTTTCGTACGTTTCCTCAGGCGAAAAAGACTGTTGCCGAGCAATGCAATGTAAGACGAAGGCTAATTCCATTTCCTTAATGTTATAGAGCTCTGCGGAAATAGGAGCTTGTGTTATTATATATTTACAAGATCTACATATGATTTACTAACTTCCTTCCCTATGTCATAGTATATAGATGAATAACCAGCCATTAGTGATCATTCACAATACCCTGAATATAATGGTGTTGCCTTACATCTCAAGGACTATCTAATAGGTGAAACTGAACCCAAAGTTGGGCTTTGAGGGCGATTCACACCTTTCCAGTATTGTGCATGTTGCTCGCATGATTAAAGCACATCATGCCCATTAGCGTGCTGTAGTGCCATTCTTTTTGATTGGCACCCCAATGCACCAAAAAAAAACCTCTTTCACACAGGCAGCAGTTTTTACAGCCCCATAAAAAGCAATCCGCTGTGGATAAGGTTACTGTATAGGGGGTGGAGGCGCAGTGGCTTTTAGGCAGGCCCGGACTGGGACAAAAACATAGGCCCGGGCATTTTAGACTGAGCAGCCCGGGGGGGGGCGACTGTGGTTGGCGGCGGTTAATGATGAGATGTGGTGCTCAACATTTTTAAACAAACAAACTGAAAAATACTGAAAAAATAAATCATCAATTGCAGCCTCACTGTGCTAACAAATGCAGCCACTGTACCCATCAAATGCAGCCAGTGTGCCCATCAAATGCAGCCAGTGTGCCCGTCAAATGCAGCCACTTGTGCCCGTCAAATGCAGCCACTTGTGCCCGTCAAATGCAGCCACTGTGCCCATCAAATGCAGCCACTGTGCGCGTCAAATGCAGCCACTGTACCCGCCAAATGCAGCCACTGTGCCCGTCAAATGCAGCCACTGTGCCTGTCAAATGCAGCCACTGTGCCCGTCAAAAGCAGCCACTGTGCCCGTCTAATACAGCCACTTGTGCACCATCTAATACAGCCACTTGTGCACCATCTAATACAGCCACTTGTGCAACATCTAATACAGCCACTAGTGCCTAATTAAATGCAGCCACTCATGCCCATCAAATGCTGCCAGCTGTGCCCATCAACACTTGCACTGGAACTAGTGCACTTACATTATTTAGGAGGAGGATGCAATAGTGCTTGCTAGGTGGGCTGGCTGGTCTGCATGTAAGTTCTGCTTACTCTCTCATCCAGTCCACAGAGCCTGGGCAGGAAGAATGGTGTAGAGGAAGGTGGGCGGAGCATTAGGCTCCGCCTCTGGCAGTTCACGATGAGGGACTTTTGAGGGCTCAGGTAAGTAAAAGAAGGGGCTGGGGGGCTTGTAAGCATCGGATATTTTTTTTACTTCAATGCATAGGATACATTAAGGTGAAAAAACGGGTTTACAACCTTTAAGGATTGTAGGTTGAGAATGGGGGAGAGGTGGATTGGTTGGAGCAACAGTATGAGGAGGGGATTGTGGTAGTGGTAGGC
This sequence comes from Rana kukunoris, assembly GCA_029574335.1. Taxonomy (NCBI): domain Eukaryota; kingdom Metazoa; phylum Chordata; class Amphibia; order Anura; family Ranidae; genus Rana; species Rana kukunoris. The sequence goes on from CM056056.1 coordinate 33,084,674, forward strand.
ATAGGTGGGGTCTCCTGGACAGCAGAGAAGGGACATGTGACAAGCAGGCAGATTTCCACCCACCCCCCCTGTGTTTTTGTTTGGTTGGTTTGCTTTATCTCTTTGCAGGTGCAAAATGAGCGAAGAACGTCATTGCAGCTGATCGTATGGTGGTGGTTGGTCTTTTAGCGGTGGAAGAAGATACGGTTAAGATGGAAGTGTGGGGGGCTCATATGTGGAACCTAGATACACCTGAAATATGGCTTCAGCCGACCGACGTAAGTTGCCGTACGCCGTCGTAACTTAGTTGCATATTTACGCTGGCTGCTAGGGGCGCTTCCGTAGATTTACGCGTAGAATATGCAAATTAGCTAGATACGCTGATTCACTAACGTAAGGCGTATGACCGGCGTAAAGTTACCCCTGCTATATAAGGCGCAGGCAATGTTAAGTATGGACGTCGGAACAGCGTCAAACTTTCCGTTGTTTACGTCGTTTGCGTAAGTCGTACGTGAATAGGGCCGTGTGTAAGTTACGTTCACGTCAAAAGCATTGAGTATTTGCGACGTGATTCTGAGCATGCGCACTGGGATACGTCAGCGAAAGGCGCATGCGGCGTTCGTTAGACGCTTCATTTACATGGGGTCACGATTCATTTCCATACAACACGCCCACTACCGGCCTACTTTGAATTACGCGGGCTTACACCGGCCCATTTACACTATGCCGCCGTAACTTACGCCACAAGTTCTTTCAGAATACGGTACCTGCCTCTCTAAGTTACAGCGACGTAGTGTATATGAGATAGGCTACGCCCGCCAAAAATTACTAGACATGTGCATTTCATTTCGTTACGAATTCGGACAAATTTTTCATTATTCGGAAATTCGGATGCATCCGAATTTCCGAATTACAAAATTAACGAATTTAAACAAATTCGAACAAATTCGAATGAAAATTGAAAGCAAGTTTGAATCAAAATCTAAAAAATATAAATCGATTTCTAAAAAAGAATGCACGAAAATAGAATATAAAATAATAAAACAATAGAATGAAAATCAAAGAATAGTAAAGAACAGAATAGAATGTAATCAAATACAATAATACAAATACGTACAATCAAATCCGGTTGAAATAATTTCAAATTTGGTCGAAATCATTTCCAATCTGGTGGAAATTTCCAATCCGGTGGAAATAATTTCAAATTCGGTTGAAATAATTTCCAATCCGGTTAAAAAAAATTACCAATCCGGTTGAAATATCATCGAATTTGGTTGAAATATTAACGATAGCGGATTAATCCGATTAAAATATGATCGAGTTCGAATCCGGTAGAAATATTATCGAATCCAGTAGAAATGTTTTCGAATTCGACAGTTTTTTTTCGAATTCGGTTGAAAACGATCGAATTCCGAAAACGAATTTAACAAATTTAACGAATTTAACTTAACGAAATTAATTAAATAACAAATTAAAACGAAACAAAACTAATTTTTTCCTTTTGCACATGTCTAAAAATTACGCCAATCTTTCTGAATCCAGTCCTGAGTGTTTATTAGAACCAAGAATACAATCTTATATACAGTTAAAGAGGAGGTAACCAGAACATAAATTAACAGGAGCTAATTAACTAATCATTTACCCAGACTAGGTGACTCATAGATATGACCTTTCAGGGTAGACGTCACGTCTCCTCGCTCACCTGCTATACAATACACATTATCATAAGTGTAAACACAGGACATCTTCACACAATATCAGGGTCAATTAGCACAGAGAACAGACCGATGGCTTGAGGTAATGGCATTAGCATCTCCTTACAGTGTATGTCCCAACAGTATGAATCAGTCACTCTAATATGGCATATCCAGGGTCCCCAGGCATACAGCTCACAAAGAGCACTGTTCCCCCAAATGCCAGGGCCCATGATCGCAAGGCAAGAGGCTAGCATTCAGTCCCCTCCAAAAGCCTCTGTCCCGGGTGAGTCTGTCATAGGTACACTCCTTTCCAGCTTCCATGTCCTCCTGTCAGTAGGCTTTAAAAATTCAGTTCAACCACCTGTTTTTACCACCCCCTGGCTGATTGTGTGAAAGGAAATGCACCCCAAACACACATAAAAATTTAACATGCAAATAAATAAATGGGCTGACAATGCACCAAAGTGTCCAAAAACATGTGCACCATTTTTGGCAACACCTTGGTGTGCTTCATGTGTTTGGATGCACAAAAATGGTGCACATGTATTTTATGGACACTTTAGTGCATTGCCAGCACTGTATTTAAGCTCATGTTAACGTATTAAAAAAAAAAAAAAAACACACACATGTGCATTGTCGCAGCGCACCCACAGGGAAAGCTCCACTTTTGCTAAAAACAAATATATTTACAATTGCTGCACAAGTATAAAAATAATTGAATATTATCAAAAACAACCTTTCCATTTAAATCTGCAGATGCCATCAATTTAAATTTTCAAAAAAAATTCCAGAGCCAAAAACGCCATGTTTGTAGGCATCCAGGTTTTGATTTTTGTTTTTTTATATAAATGCAGCTTGTTGATTTTAACCACTTAAGGACCGCCTAACGCCCATATACGTCCGCAGAATGGCACGGCTGGGCGCAATCACGTACCTGTACGTCCTCTTTAAGTGCCCAGCCGTGGGTCGCATGCGCGCGACCCGGTCCGAAGCTTCGTGACCGCAGGACCCGCGGACCCGATCGCCGCCGGAGTCCCGCAATCGGTCACAGAAGCTGAAGAACGTGAAGAGGTGTGTGTAAACACACCTTTCTCCGTTCTTCACAGTGGCAGTGTCACTGATCGTCTGTTCCCTGATATAGCGAAAGGCGATCAGTGACGTCACAAGTCCAGCCCCGCCCCCCTACAGTTAGAAACACACATGAGGTCACACTTAACCCCTACAGCGCCACCTAGTGGTTAACTCCTAAACTGCCATTGTAATTTTCACAGTAATCAGTGCATTTTTATAGCACTTTTTGCTGTGAAAATGACAATGGTCCCAAAAATGTGTCAAAATTGTCCGATGTGCCGGCCATAATGTTGCAGTCATGAAAAAAATCGCTGATCGCCGCCATTAGTAGTAAACAAAAAAATATTAAAGGGGAGGTTCACCCTCCAAAAAAATTTCAGGCCAGCCACGGAGCCCACCCAGCCGACCGGCAGTATGTCGGTGTTTATTTTTTTCTATACATACCTTTTTACGGGCTCTCTTCCGATCTGGTGATCCTGCGGGACTGGGCGTTTAGAATCACAGGCTGTGATTGACGTCCCTCAGCCCGGCGCATACAGCGCGTCACGAGATGCCGAAGGAACTGGAACGCCGGTGCGCAGGCGCCTTATAGGGCCACACCGACGTTCGGGTTCCTTCAGCATCTCGTGACGCGCTGTATGCACCGGGCTGAGGGACGTCAATCACAACATGTGATTGGAAACGCCCAGTCACGCGGTATCGCCGAAAGGGAAGGAGAGCCCGTAAAAAAAAATGTATATGGGTGGGCTCCGTGGCATGCCTGAAATTTTTTTGGAGGGTGAACCACCCCTTTAACCACTTAAGACCCGGACCAATATGCTGCCAAATGACCCAAGGGGTTTTTGCGATTAAGCACTGCGTCGCTTTAACAGACAATTGCGTCCTTTTCTTCCCACAAATAGATCTTTCTTTTGGTGCTATTTGATCGCCTCTGCGATTTTTATTTTTTGCACTATATACATAAATAGAGCAACATTTTTGAAAAAAAAAACAATATTTTTTACTTTTTGTTATAAGAAAAATCAATAAACTAAATTTTAATCAAACATTTAGGCCAAAATTTATTTAGCCACACGTCTTTAGTAAAAAAAAATCGCAATAAAAAAAAAATTAGCTACCTAGCGGGAACAGCGACACTAATACAGCGATCAGAAAAATGATCGCTTAGTGATGCTGGCAATAGGGAGTGAAAGGGTTAACTAGGGCGGTGATCAAGGGGTTAAAACTTTATTAGGGGGGGTACGGTGGCTACCCAGGACCTAACACTAACCGTCTGTCACACTGCCTGTCACACTGCCACTAAATACAGTAATCATACATGTATGATTACTGCATTCAGTGACACTGTGACGGGGGGGGGGGGAAATCGGGGGGGTTAAATGTGCCTATATGTAGTGTGTGTCAGTGTAGTGTTGTGCAGACTTACTGTGCGATGTGATCTCTCCTCAGCGGTGGTTGAAAAAAACGCAGAGGGAGAGATCACATCACTTCCTGTGTTTACACAGGAGGAGGAAGTGACAGGGCGGGCGGGCGGGCGCATTGGCTGGGAGCGATCGTGAGGGGGCGGACAAAAACGAATAGCCGCCCCCTCTTGTCGGATCGCTCCTACAGCCGCGCGGACTGCCGCATATACGGGGGGGGAACCCCCCCAAAGGCACCAACGTATATATACGTTGATGTGCCTTTCGGTGCCATTCTGCCGACGTAAATGTACATGCGGCGGTCCTTAAGTGGTTAATAAAAATGCCATAAAACTATCCCCTTTTTTTTAAACGCTATAAATTTTGCGCAAACCAATCGATAAACGCTTATTGCCATTTTTTTTTTACCAAGAATAGGTAGAAGAATACGTATCGGCCTAAGCTGAGGAAAAAAATGTAAATTATGTTTACCTCTAAACCAATGAGTATTAGCGGCGTCATTTGGAGCATGCGCACTGGGATACGTCCACGGACGGCGAATGCGCCGTTAACAAAAAACTTCATTTACGTGGGGTCACACTTAATTTAGGTAAAACACGCCCACATCAAACACATTTGAATTTGGTGGGCTTACGCCGGCCCACTTACGCTACGCCGCTGTAACTTAGCTTTGTGAATACAGCACTTGCCTCTCTAATTTACGGCGGCGTAGCGTATCTGAGATACGCTACACCCGCACAAAATTATGCCGCTCTACGTGAATCTAGGCAATTGAATTTTGTTTAAAAATTAGTGAAGCAAATAAAGAAACAACAGGTATGAATCTCCAAAAATGTTTGGAGATATCCCTGTAAATGTAGATCGTTTACCTGAAGAGTATTGTGGTATTTTTTTTTTTTTTTTTCATCGTTAAAAAAAAAGAGGAGCTGCACTTTAAATAGTACAGTAAATGTCAGTGATGTAATGTCAGCTCTGGAATAGGGGAGCCCCCCCCTGCAGGATGTGAGTACTGTACTCGGAGTAACTTAGGGACAGGAAAACACTCGCTATTCCCCCGTGTCCAGTTGCCTAGCAACTCACTTTTCTATCTTTTTTTTTTATCTCGTCCAGCTGGAAACTCTACAGATAACAAAATCCACAATACATGGGCTCCATCTTTTTTTTTTTTTTTTATCTGAAAAGTTTGGTTAACAAACATTCCAGGTCCAGCTATTAAAATAGGACTATAGGCAAAATACAAAAGGACACACAGTGCCTTGAAAAAGTATTCATACCCCTTGAAATGTTCCATATTTTGTCATGTTACAACCAAAAACGTAAATGTATTTTATTGGGATTTTATGTGATAGACCAACACAAAGTGGCACATAATTGTGAAGTGGAAGCAAAATGATAAATAGTTTTATTTCTTTTATTTTGTTACAAATAAATATGTGAAAAGTGTGGTGTACATTTGTATTCAGCCCCCCGGAGTCAATACTTTGTAGAACCTCCTTTCACTGCAATTACAGCTGCAAGTCTTTTTAGGGGGATGTCTCTACCAGCTTTGCACATCTAGAGAGTGACATTCTTGCCCATTCTTCTTTGCAAAATGTCTCAAGCTGTCAGATTGGATGGAGAGTGTCTGTGAGCAGCAATTTTCGAGTCTTGCCACAGATTCTCAATGTGATTTAGGTCTGGACTTTGACTGGGCCATTCTAACACAAGAATATGCTTTGATCAAAACCATTTTATTTTAGCTCTGGCTGTATGTCTAGGGTCGCTGTCCTTATGTCTTTTACTTTTACTTAATGCTGCGTACACACGATCGGTAAATCCGATGAAAACGGTCTGATGGATTTTTCATCAGTTATTCGATGAAGCTGACTGATGATCAGTCGTGCCTACACACCATCATTTAAAAACACGATCGTGTCAGAACGCGGTGACGTAAAACACAACGACGTGCTGAGATAAAAGGAAGTTCAATGCTTCCGCGCATGCTACAACTTGATTATGAGCATGCGTGGATTTTTAACTGGTGGACGTGCCTACAGACGATCGTTTTTTTTCTATCGGTTAGGTATCCATCAGATAATTTTAAAACAAGTTCCAATTTTTTTTAACCGATGAATAAATAACTGATGGGTCTGATGAAAACGGTCCATCAGATCGTTTTCAGCAGACAAACTGATTGTGTGTACGCAGCATTACATGTTTTCTTCTAAGATTGTCCTGTATGTGGCTTCATCAATCAACTCTGACCAGCTTCCCTTTCCTTGCTGGATAAAAGCATCCCCACAACAGGATGCTGCCATCACCATGTTTCACAGTGGGGATGGTGTGTTCAGGGCGATGTGCAGTGTTAGTTTCCCCCTACACATAGCGTTTTGCGTTTAGGCCAAAAAGTTAAATTTTGGTCTCATCCGACCAGAGCACCTTCTTCCACATGTTTGCTGTGCCCCCCACATGGCTTCTCACAAACTGAAAACGGGACTTCTTATGGCTTTCTTTCAGCAATGTCTTTCTTCTCACCACTCTTCCATAAATGCCAGATTTGTGGAGTGTACGACTAATAGTTGTCCTGTGGACAGATTCTCCAACCTGTGGATCTCTGCAGCTCCTCCAGAGTTACCATGGGCCTCTCTGTTGCTTCTCTGATTAATGCTCTCCTTGCCTGGCCGATCAGTTTAGGTGGACGGCCATGTCTTGGTAGGTTTGCAGTTGTGCCGTACTCTTTCCATTTTCGGATGAAAAATCTCTGTGAGATGTTCAAAGCTTGGGATATTTTTTTATAACCTAACCCTGCTTTAAACTTCTCCACAACACTTTATCCCTGACCTGTCTGGTGTGTTCCTTGGCCTTCATGATGCTGTGGTTTAGTAAGGTTATCTAACAAACATCTAAGGGCTTCACAGAACAGCTGTATTTATACTGAGATCAATTTACACATAGGTGGACTCTAATTGCTAATTAGGTGACTTCTAAAGGCAACTGGTTCCTCTAGATTTTAGTTAGAGGTATCAGAGTAAAGGGGGCTGAAAACAAATGCAGGCCACACTTTTCAAAATTTTATTTGTAAAAAAAATAAAAAAACAATTTATCATTTTCCTTCCACTTCACAATTATGTGCCATTTTGGTCTATCCCATATAAAATCCCAATGACATACATTTACATTTTTGGTGGTAACATGACAAAATGTGGAAAAAAAAATCTCAGTTTTCAGTGAGTTTCTATGCTGAGCATTTCCTCCCTATCACATCTGAGCAGCCCATGTGACTATAGAGTCACACATGTGGGTGTATACACCGTGGTAAATGACAGCCCACTCCCTCCCTCCTCCTCCATGCCACCTAGCCAGCTAAACATAATGTGGCAGGATATTGTAGATTAATGGAGGCTTCGCCTCCCTCTTATTCTAAGACACAAGCATGACAAAGCCTACGGCTGGCAGAAATCTGCCCACACCCTGTTATTACCAAAAAATATTAAAGATTTGATTTCAAATATATATTTGTATGACAATTTAAAACACTTCATTGATTTATATTTATTTATTTTTTAACCACTTCAGGTCCGCGTCATTGTCGAAAGACGGCAACAGCGCGGACCTGAGGCGCCGGGGTCACTTCTTTGGACGTCAATGTTTTGTAATTCCCCGCGCGCCACTGGGTGACGCGCAATGGGGAAAAACAGTGCCGTCGCATCGCCAAGGATTCGATGCGTGTACCCGGCGGCCGCGGTGTCCGTCAGGTACACGCGATCGGCGGTGACAGAGCAGGGACGCGGAGCTCTGTGTGTAAACACAGAGCTCCATGTCCTGTCAGGGAGAGAGGAGAGAGGAGAGCGATCTGTGCCCTCCCCCAGTCACCCCCCTCCCCCCACACAGTTAGAACACTATGCAGGATACACATTTAACCCCTTCCTCACCCTCTAGTGTTAACCCCTTCAATGCCAGTCACATTTATACAGTAATTAGTGCATATTTATAGCACTGGTCGCTGTATAAATGTGAATGGCGCCAAAAATGTGTCAAAAGTGTCCGATGTGTCCGCCGTAATGTCGCCGTCCCAATAAAAATTGCAGATCGCCGCCATTACTAGTAAAAAAAAAATATTAAAAAAAAATCATAATTCTGTCCCCTATTTTGTAGGCGCTATATCATTTGCGCAAAGCAGTCGCTTAATGCGATTTTTTATTTTTTTTTACAAAAATACGTAGAAGAATACGTATCGGCCTTAACTGAGAATTTTTTTTTTTTTTTTTTTTAATTGGGATATTTATTATAGCAACAAGTAAAATATATATACTGTATATATTTTTAAATTGTCGCTCTTTTTTTGTTTATAACGCAAAAAAAAAAAAACGCACGGGCGATCAAATACCACCAAAATAAAGCTCTATTTGTGGGGAAAAAAGGACGCCAATTTTGTTTGGGAGCCACGTCGCACGACCGCGCAATTGTCAGTTAAAGTGACGCAGTGCCGGAAGCTGAAATTTCACCTGGGCACGAAGGGGGTTTATGTGCCCAGTAAGCAAGTGGTTAATCCGTATTCCAAAGGCTGTTTTTTATTTTGAACATGTGACTAGAAACTTCTCCTGCTTATTTTACCCTGCAGACAGGCTGGGAGAGATCTGGGTCATGGAAAAAGTTACCGGTACTTAGATTTTGTTTTTATTATTAAAAAAATGTTACAGTGCCATCATCCACATACAGAAAGAGAACACTGTAAAGTGAAAAGTGAGTATTTAGTATCACTTTAATTCTTTTCACTAAACTTTATTTTTCATAACATAGGAGACAAAAAGTCCCCATATGTGCCTTTTTTATATGACAGGCTCTCTTTAATGAGACATCAGGGTCTCACTTGCTGTCTATTGAAGCCAATAGAGTACAGATCGCACTCCATCAGCATCACTCTCGGCCACAGTGGCGGGAGGAAGTGACAGTTGGACCTGGAGTTGACGTTTTACATATTGCTTCTGGATTCCTGTTGGCTGATCTCCCGGGTCTGTTTGTGCATCCACGTGTCAATGGAAATGAATGGGACGCTGGCATCCCCGTACCAGGATGACATGGACCTGCATGGAACCTGCAGTAAAGCGCCCCATGTCAATGGATCCAGTGTGTGTAAAACCCTGTTCTGCTGCCAACGTATGGCATGTGTAAGCGAAAGGGTAAACCACTTGCCTACTGGAGTGCCCAAAAAAAGTGCTTTACCCCCTTTCCTGCCCAGGACAATTTTCAGCTTTCAGTGCTGTCGCACTTTGAATGACAACTGTAACCAAGCATAATTATTATCATTTTTTGTTACATAAACAGAGCTTTCTTTTGGTAGTATTTTTTATTTATTTTTATAAATGAATAAATACAGATATTTTTTTTTTTGTTATACATGTTTGCAAACAGGTCATTTTTCTCTTTTACTAATATGCACTATTGAGGCTGCACTGATGGGCACTTATAAGGCAGCACTAATGGGCATTGATGGGCACTGATAGGCTGCACTGATAAGGTGGCACTGATGGGCACTGATAAGGCAACACTCATGGGCATTGATGGGTTTTGATAGGCTGCACTGATGGGCAATGATAAGGGAACACCGATGGGCATTGATGGGTACTGATAGTCTGTACTGATGGGCGCTGATAAGGCTGCACTGATGGGCACCGGTAGGCTGCACTAATGGGCACTGATGAGGTTGCACTGGTAGGCAGTGTTGATAGGTGGCACCGATGGGCACTGATAGGCAGCACTTATAGGTGACACTGATGAGGAGGCACTGATGGGCACTTTTTGGCAGCTCTGGTGGGCACTGATTTGCAGCACTGGTGGGCACTGTTGGGACTGCACTGATTATCAGTGTACATGTCCCTTTTACACAAACCGGTTATCGGCTCTCTCCTCCTCTCCTCATGCTGTCAGTGTGAGGAAAGGAGTGCCGATAACCAGCTTCTGTTTACTTCAGTGATTGGACACAGCTGATGAAGTGGTAGAATGCTGCTGATTTGCTCTTTGCCTCAATCTGTGATCACAGTGTCCAGAGGACAAGGCAATCACAGACCGCACCACCCGCACCCCGCAGCAGGCACGATCATAAGAAGCCGTCATATGGCTATAGTGTGCTCGGCAAATGGTTAACCACTTCCATACCGGCCACTTATACACCTTCCTGCCCAGACCAATTTTCAGCTTTTAGCGCTGCTGCATGAATGACAATTGCGCGGTCGTGCTACACTGTACCCATACTAAATTTGTATCATTTTGTTCCCACAAATAAAGCTTTCTTTTGGTGGTATTTTATCACCTCTGGGATTTTTATTTTCTGCTTAAAAAATTACCGAAAATTTCGAAAAAATAAAAAAAATATTTGTTTCAGTTACAAAACAATGGACCAGAATCTCAAAGGGGATACGACGTCATATCTCCAGATACGCCATCGTATCTCGGTTTTTGCGGCGTCGGATCTATGCGCCTGATTCTTAGAATCAGTTACACATAGATTTGCCTTAGATCCAACTGGCGTCACTTAAACCGTCGTATCTAAGTTGCATATTTACGTTGGCCGCTAGGTGGCGTTTCCGTCAATTCCCGCATTGAATATGCAAATGAGCTACATACGCATATTCCCGAACGTATTTGCGCCCGCTTGTCGTAGTTTACGTTGTTTGCGTAAGCGTAAAGTTATCCCTGCTATATAGTGGGTTAACTTTACGTAGATCCGGCCTACGCAATGTTAAGTATGGACGTCGGGACAGCATCGTTTTTTTCCGTCGTGTGCGTAACTCGTTCACGAAAAGGGCTTTGCGAAAGCAATGTATTTGCAGCGTAATTTGGAGCATGTGCACTGGGATACGTCCACGGACGGCGCATGCGCAGTTCAAAAAAACGTCAAAAACGCGGGATCATGATTGATTTACATGAAACACGCCCACCTCATACACATTTTAATTACGCGGGCTTACGCCGGCCCATTTACACTACGCCGCCGCAAATTACGGAGCAAGTGCTTTGAGAATATGGCACTTGCGTCTTTAAGTTGCTGCGGCGTAGTGTAAATAGGATACGCTACGCCCGCCGACATCCACGAGAATCTGGCCCATTGGAAATAAGTACGTTTTCTCCTTCACTGATGGGCACTGATGGTACTGCACTGACGGGCACTGATAAGCACCGATGAGGTGACACCAATAAGGTGGCCTGATGATGGGCACTAATATGCGGCACTGATGGGCACTGATAGGTGGCACTGATAGGCGGAATGGATGGGCACTGATAGGCGGCACGGATGGGCACCGATGAGGTGACACCAATAAAGTGGCCTGATGACGGGCACTAATATGCGGGACTGATAGGTGGCACTGATAGGCGGAATGGATGGGCACTGATAGGCAGCACGGATGGGCACTGATGGGCGGCATGGATAGGCACTGATAGGCGACACGGATGGGCACTGATAGGTGACACGGATGGGCACTGATAGGCAGCATGGATGGGCACTGATAGGTGGCATGGATGGGCACTGATGGGCATAGATGGGCACTGATAGGTGGCACTAATGTACTGTAATGTGTTGTACTAATGGATGCCAATCATTGCCAAACAATGCCTGCCAATCAGAGATGCCCATTGTGGGCACTGATTGGCATCCATTGTGGGCACTGATTGGCATCCATTATTAATTTCTAAATGTCATCCCTGGTGGTCTAGGGTGGCATACCTGTGGTGGGCATCCCTGGTGGTCCAGTGTGTCACCATCGGGGGGCTGCACTGATAATCGATCAGTACAAGCCCCCCCTGTCAGAGGAGCAGCCGATCGACTCTTCTCTACTCGCGTCTAACAGATCCTAAATTGTGAGGAACAGAAGTGGGGAGAAATCTCACAAAGAGGAAACGTGTTCTGGTGACAACTGACAGCAAGCTGAGCCCCATCATTTTTCATACATACTTTTGCTACATACGTGGTACTCAGCAATCTCCGGTGAGGCAACCTTCCTGTCCGCTTCCTGTTTATTTACTGGAAAAAGTAGCCTTGTGACTTAACTGTTTACCCAAGCAGTGGGTTAAACGCTCATTTGGTTTGGGGGGGGGGGGGGGAGGGGGGAATAAATAGGAATATTTATCTTAGAGCTCATGCACATGGGTAAAATAATAAAAATGCCCTAAATATATCCCCTATTTTGTAGACGCTATAACTTGTGCAAACCAATCAATATACGTTTATTGCGATTTTTTTTTTAACAAAAATATGTAGAATTTATATTGGCCTAAACTGATGAAGAAATTATTTTTTTACATTTTTTTATATATTTATCATAGCAAAAAGTATTTTTTTTTTTTCAAAATTGTCGCTTTTTCTTTTTAGTTTATAGCACAAAAAATAAAAACCGCAGAGGCGATCAAATACCACCAAAAGAAAGCTCTATTTGTGGGAAATATAGGACATCAATTTTGTTACATTTTCACACTGGGGAACACTTTTTAAAAGTTACATTTCAAATACCACTATATATTACACTATGTTGTCAAAAGTATTGGGACACCTGCCTTTACACGCACATGATCTTAGTCTGTAGGGTGTGAGGAATGAGGAAGAGAGCCGGTAATCGGCTTGTGTTAGTGTCCTGATTGTCAGTGCAGTGTAAACAGTGCCCACCAGTGTTGCCAACCAGTGCCAAGCAGTGCCACCTATCAGTACTCCCTCATCAGTGTCACTTATTAGTGCCTATCAATACTGCATACTAGAGCCTATTAGTACCCATCAGTGCCCACCAGTGCTGCCAATCAGTACCTCCTCACAGTGTCACTTATCAGTGTCCATCAGTGCTGCATATTAGTGCCTATTAGTACCCATCAGTGCCCACCAGTGCTGCCAATCAGTACCTCCTCATCAGTGTCACTTATCAGTGCCCATCAGTGCTGCCTATCAGTACCCATCAGTGCACACCAGTGCTGCCAATCAGTACCTCCTCACAGTGTCACTTATCAGTGCCCATCAGTGCTGCCTATCAGTACCCATCAGTGCCCACCAGTGCTGCCAATCAGTACCTCCACACAGTGTCAATTATCAGTGCCCATCAGTACTGCATACTAGAGTCTATCAGTACCCATCAGTGCCCACCAATGCTGCCAATCAGTACGTCCTCATCAGTGTCACTTATCAGTGCCCACCAGTGCTGCCAATCAGTACCTGCTCACAGTGTCACTTATCAGTGCCCATCAGCTCTGCATACTAGTGCCTATCAGTCCCCTTCAGTGCCCACCTGCGCTGCCAATCAGTACCTCCTCATCAGTGTCACTTATCAGTGCCCATCAGTGCTGCCTATCAGTACCCATCCTTGCCCACCAGTGCTGCCAATCAGTACCTCCTCACAGTGTCACTTATCAGTGCCCATCAGTGCTGCGTACTAGTGCCTATCAGTACCCATCAGTGCCCACCTGCGCTGCCAATCAGTGCCTTCTCATCAGTGTCACCTCTCAGTGCCCTTCGGTGCTGCCTATCAGTGCCCACTAGTGCCTCCTCATGAGCGCACATCAGTGAAGGAGAAATATTACCTGTTTTCAAAATACTATAACAAACTATGAAAAAAAAAATTTGTGGGTCTTTTTTTGTATGTTTAAAAAAAAAAACAATGCCATATGGGTACAGTGTAGCATGACCACGCAATTTTCATTCAAATTGCGACAGCGCTGAAAATTGGCCTGGGCAGGAAGGGGGTAAAGGTGCCCTGTAGGCAAGTGGTTAAGCAGCGTGGGGTGCCTAGGCCGGTGCCTTTTGGTAATCATGGGGGGGGGGGAGGGGGCTTGTTCACATTTTGGTAGCAGAATAATATAAAGGTAAAGAGTAAAGTGCGTTTATATCTATATAGTGACCTGGAATCTGGTTGCTATGGTTACAGTACGTTGCTTCTTCTTGTCATTGATCTCTTGGCTCCGCCATATTGAACACTCCTGTACATCCGTCCTTCAATCACTCAGGACAACGCTCCCATACACTCCCTGCTACAAATCCAATCACATTCATATAAAAAACGCATCTTTTTTTATAAGGTGGATGAGGCTGGCCTTTCCGATCAGGTTGTCCAATCATTGTCCTCTGATTGGTGAATAACCGTGGCTGGCCATACACTATACAATCTCATTGTACAACCTGTTTTGGCTTTACCGCTCCTAATCTATTGTATCCAATCAGGCAGACCCTTTCTCCACGAGGCCACACCTAAAGGAGGATGTACAATCAGATTGTATAGATCACCTTAAGGGGGGCTTCCACCTCTGCCGTACACCACTGCTTTAGTATGGAGGGGGGGGGTCACTTTACCCAACACACAGGACCCAACATCTTCCTCTGGATAATTGAATCCTAATGGTGGCCACACTCACTTCAATCACTTTATCCGATCAATGTGGAACAATGAATCTGCAAACAATCCAATCGTTAGAACTTCCCTTCTGATTGGTCGAGAGACAAATCTATCCACCAGGGCAGAGCATTATCAATCATTTTACTCAATCGGCAGCACTGAGATACTTCATTCATTAATCAGATTATGAGATTATTATTATTATTATGAGATTCAATCAGATTATGGGATCATTATTATGGGATTTGATCAGAATATGAGATTATTATTATGGGATTCATTATTATTATAAGATTCAATCAGATTATTATTGTGAGATTCGATCAGATTATGGGACTATTATGAGATTCTATCAGAGTAAGAGATTATTATGAGATTCGATCAGATTATGAGATTTGATTCGATTATGGGACTATTATTATGAGATTCGATCAGATTATTATTATAATGAGATTCGATCAGATTATTATTATGGTATACATTATTATTATGAGATTCAATCAGATTATTGTTGTGAGATTCGATCAGATTATGGTATTTGATCAGATTATGGGACTTTTATGAGATGCGATCAGAGTATGGGATTATTATAAGATTTGATCAGAGTATGAGATTATTATGAGATTCGATCAGATTATGAGATTATTATTATGAGATTCGATCAGAGTATGAGATTATTATGAGATTCGATCAGAGTATGAGATTCGATCAGATTATGAGATTATTATTATGAGATTCGATCAGAGTATAAGATTATTATGAGATTCGGTCAGAGTATGAGACTATGAGATTCGATCAGAGTATAAGATTATTATGAGATTCGATCAGAGTATGGGACTATTATGAGATTCGATCAGAGTATAAGATTATTATGAGATTCGATCATGAGTATGGGATATGCGATATTATGAGAGGGATTATTATATCAGAGTTTGATCAGATTATGAGATTATTATGAGATTCAGATTATGAGATCAGATTATGAGATTATTATTATGAGATTCGATCAGAGTATGAGATTATTATGAGATTCGATCAGAGTATGAGATTCGATCAGATTATGAGATTATTATTATGAGATTCGATCAGAGTATAAGATTATTATGAGATTCGGTCAGAGTATGAGACTATGAGATTCGATCAGAGTATAAGATTATTATGAGATTCGATCAGAGTATGGGACTATTATGAGATTCGATCAGAGTATAAGATTATTATGAGATTCGATCAGAGTATGGGATTATTATTATGAGATTCGATCAGAGTATAAGATTATGAGATTCGGTCAGATTATGAGATCATTATGAGATTCGATCAGAGTATGAGATTATTATGAGATTCGATCAGATTATGAGATTATTATTATGAGATTCGATCAGAGTATAAGATTATTATGAGATTCGGTCAGATTATGAGATCATTATGAGATTCGATCAGATTATAAGATTATTATGAGATTCGATCAGAGTATGGGATTATTATGAGATTCGATCAGAGTATGGGACTAATATGAGATTCGGTCAGATTATAAGATTATTATGAGATTCGATCAGAGTATGGGATTATTATGAGATTCGATCAGATTATGAGATTATTATGAGATTCGATCAGATTATGAGATTATTATGAGATTCGATCAGAGTATGGGACTATTATGAGATTCGATCAGAGTATAAGATTATTATTATGAGATTCGGTCAGATTATGAGATCATTATGAGATTCGATCAGAGTATGGGATTATTATGAGATTCGGTCAGATTATGAGATCATTATGAGATTCGATCAGATTATGAGATTCGATCAGAGTATGGCATTATTATAAAATTTGATCAGAGTATGGGATTATTATGAGATTCGGTCAGATTATGAGATCATTATGAGATTCGGTCAGATTATGAGATCATTATGAGATTCGGTCAGAGTATGAGACTATTAATATGACGTAGAAAGGGGAAAAAAGCTGCGCTGCATCAATAAAAAAACAAAATGTGTTGCATATATATACCAAAATATTGTTTAACTAGTGCATAAATACACCGGTGCAAAATTCAATAAACTTAGAAATAAATCAAAAGTCCGTGTAGAATAGAGAAAAATAATCCCCAGAGTTCAGAGAAGGATGTAAAAGACAACAAAAGAAGTCCGAATGGGTGTTGAACAGCTCCAAGGAAATCGTGTGTAACAGCCAGATTGATACAGGTTATCCTCCACCACTTATGGTTAAAACTGCTTACCAGAAAGATCAGACCTCTAACGAGATCAGCAACACATGGATTCAAAATAAGCCAGCACGAGAAATCCAGGAATCCTGTCACCCTGTCTGTATCTCCTTCTCCTTATAGCCAGATTAGCGTTCCTCCAAAAGCATGACCACCCAGAAGGAAAACATTGACATGGCGTAATAACGTCTAAAAGATTCTTTAATAAAAAGTAAAGTACACTCACATTTATGTAGAACAAAAGTTGCGTGTAACTAAAATAGCCGGCCGGCTCTGTCATCCGCTCGTCCTTCCGGATTGACAGCGTGGTACAATTCGTGGCACTCTGGAAGAAGTCATTGTTGTGACGAAACGGCGTAGGGTAAGCGGCGTGCTGACGTCACCACGAATTGTACCACGCTGTCAATCCGGAAGGACGAGCGGATGACAGAGCCGGCCGGCTATTTTAGTTACACGCAACTTTTGTTCTACATAAATGTGAGTGTACTTTACTTTTTATTAAAGAATCTTTTAGACGTTATTACGCCATGTCAATGTTTTCCTTCTGGGTGGTCATGCTTTTGGAGGAACGCTAATCTGGCTATAAGGAGATACAGACAGGGTGACAGGATTCCTGGATTTCTCGTGCTGGCTTATTTTGAATCCATGTGTTGCTGATCTCGTTAGAGGTCTGATCTTTCTGGTAAGCAGTTTTAACCATAAGTGGTGGAGGATAACCTGTATCAATCTGGCTGTTCTCTGCCGTGTACACACGGCAGAGAACCTCGACGGGCAGAACACATTGTTCCGCCTGTCGAGGTTCTCTGCCGGCCGTCGAAATCGGCGACCCGCCCGTCGGGAATGGCAACCAGCCATTCTTCCAGGCGGGCCGTCGAGCAAATAGAGAGCGTGCTCTCTATTTCTGCTCGACGGGCTTCCCGACGGGAAGCTCGCCGAGAGTGTACACACGGCCGAGGTCCTCGCTGGAATGCAGCTTCCAGCGAGGTTCTCGCTGGTTTCCAGCAAGAACCTCGGTCGTGTGTACGCCGCCTAACACACGATTTCCTTGGAGCTGTTCAACACCCATTCGGACTTCTTTTGTTGTCTTTTACATCCTTCTCTGAACTCTGGGGATTATTTTTCTCTATTCTACACGGACTTTTGATTTATTTCTAAGTTTATTGAATTTTGCACCGGTGTATTTATGCACTAGTTAAACAATATTTTGGTATATATATGCAACACATTTTGTTTTTTTATTGATGCAGCGCAGCTTTTTTCCCCTTTCTATATTGCTCTATGTTTATATCTGACATATTAGCTGCAGCAGCATTTATTCATTATTTATTTAATTTCACAGCCTATTAATATAGACCTGCGCAGTATTTTTTCCGAATTTATATTAATATGATATGTCACCACAATTGGTAGAGCCCGCTCTCCCTCCTGGTCTGTCCTGTACAGCGGCTTTGTGTGCTATAACCTGATTGGGTCGGATTAGTGGGCGCTCCGGGACTGGGGACAGATGGAGCCTAGGGGCACAGAGGCAGGGTTTGTTCCTGGCACTGGCAGGGTCATCGAAGGACACTGACATTAGTGAGTGAGTGAAAAACTCGTAAAGCGCAACACTTGCGAACTGAATCGCCTCTGGGCGATTAGGAATCTGGTAGGTCAGTGTAGGTCAGGTGTGCCCAACCAGTGGCCCGCGGAGCCCTTTGATGTGGCCCACGACCTCCTGCTCTGGGATGGAATAAAATAGAATAGAATACAATGGAACCTCGGTTTAAGAGTAACTTGGTTTGAGAGTGTTTTGATTTGCGAGCAACTTTTTTTTCTCAATTCTGACTCGGTTTGCGAGTGTTGACTCACAATACCAGCAGAATTCAAGCTAAATAGACCTGCAGTACCTCATTTGGCCTGAGGTACGGGGGCGCAGAAGCCAAGCAAAGTCGAAAATTGGCCTGCATTACCTAAATGAGCCGAATTATCCTCGGGCCTTTTCAGCCCTCTCTGGTATCCCCCCACCTCTGGCCGCATGCGGTATTGCATCCCATTGAAGTCAATGCGGAACAAACTATTTTCGTTTCCATTGACTTCAATGGGAAAACTCGATTTGACAGGCGAGTAATTTGGATTACTCGTAATTCGAGGTTGAACTGTACTGTTATTAAAGGTAAGTTTTATTACAAAAATCACAGTGTGTGTATATATGGGCATATGTGATCTGCAGGGGTTACTGGGCTGCTTTCAAACTGATCCACATGTACAGAGAATTGATCCTGTGGGTTACCTGCACTGAGCCAAAGATTTCTATTGGCTGCGAGTTTGGTGTGCTGAGAGTAGAGGGGGCTCTATAGAGTGGAGTGGGCTGCCATCCTTCCACTCCGCTCAGTGTGGCCCGAGACTGGTTACCAAGTCGCTTAAGTGGCCCTCAAAAGGTTGGGCACCCCTGGTGTAGGGGGTCAGTATAGGGGTCAGGTAGCTCAGTGAAGGTGTCAGGTAGGTCAGTGCAGTGGTGAGGTAGGTAGGTCAATGAAGGGGGCAGGTAGTTCATTGTAGTTGTCAGTGCAGTGGTCAGTATAGGAGTCAGGTAGGTCAGTGCAGTGGTCAGGGTATACCAGGTAGGTCAGTGCTGGTAGGAGTCAGGGGTCAGTAGGTCAGGGGTCAGTGTAGCAGTCAGTAAGAGTCAGGTAGGTCAGTGTCAGGTAGGTCAGTGCAGGTGTCAGGTAGGTAGTCAGTGCAGTGGTCAGTATAGGAGTCAAGTAGGTCAGTATAGGAGTCAGTTCAGTAGGTCAGTATAGTCAGTGTCAGGTAGGTCAGTGTCAGTAGGAGTCAGGTAGGTCAGTGCAGGAGTCAGGTAGGTCAGTGTCAGGTAGGTCAGTATAGGAGTCAGGTAGGTCAGTGCAGTGGTCAGTCAGTAATGAGTCAGGTAGGTCAGTGTCAGTAGGTCAGAGGAAGGTAGGTCAGTGTCAGTGTCAGTGCAGTGGTCATAGGAGTCAGGAGTAGTAGGTAGTCAGTCAGTAGTAGGTCAGTGATAGGTGTCAGGTAGTCAGTGCAGTGGTGAGGTAGGTAGGTCAATGAAGGGGGCAGGTAGTTCATTGTAGTTGTCAGTGCAGTGGTCAGTATAGGAGTCAGGTAGGTCAGTGCAGTGGTCAGTATAGGTGTCAGGTAGGTCAGTATAGGAGTCAGGTAGGTCAGTGCAGTGGTCAGTATAAGAGTCAGGTATAGTGAGTCAGTATAGGTCAGTCAGTAGTGGTCAGTATAGGAGTCAGGTAGGTCAGTATAGGAGTCAGGTAGGTCAGTATAGGAGTCAGGTAGGTCAGTATAGGAGTCAGGTAGGTCAGTGCAGTGGTCAGTATAGGAGTCAGGTAGGTCAGTGCAGTGGTCAGTATAGGAGTCAGGTAGGTCAGTGCAGTGGTCAGTATATGAGTCAGATAGGTCAGTATAGGAGGAAGGTAGGTCAGTGCAGTGGTCAGCATAGGAGTCAGGTAGGTCAGTGCAGTGGTCAATATAAGAGTCAGGTAGGTCAGTGCAGTGGTCAGTATAAGAGTCAGGTAGGTCAGTGCAGTGGTCAGTATAAGAGTCAGGTAGGTCAGTGCAGTGGTCAGTATAGGAGTCAGGTAGGTCAGTGCAGTGGTCAGTATAGGAGTCAGGTAGGTCAGTATAGGAGTCAGGTAGGTCAGTATAGGAGTCAGGTAGGTCAGTATAGGAGTCAGGTAGGTCAGTGCAGTGGTCAGTATAGGAGTCAGGTAGGTCAGTGCAGTAGTCCGGTAGGTCAGTTACAGTATAGGAGTGAAGTAGGTCAGTATAGGAGTCAGGTAGGTCAGTGCAGTGGTCAGTATAGGAGTCAGATAGGTCAGTATAGGAGTCAGGTAGGTCAGTGCAGTGGTCAGTATAGGAGTAAAGTAGGTCAGTATAAGAGTCAGGTAGATCAGTGCAGTGGTCACTATAGGAGTCAGGTAGGTCAGTATAAGTGTCAGGTAGGCCAGTGCAGTGGTCAGTATATGAGTCAGGTAGGTCAGTATAGGAGTCAGGTAGGTCAGTGCAGTGGTCAGTCAGGTAGGTCAGAGTCAGGTCAGTGCAGTGGTCAGTGCAGTGGTCAGTATAGGTAGGTCAGTTACAGTATAGGAGTCAAGTAGGTCAGTATAGGAGTCAGGTAGGTCAGTGCAGTGGTCAGTATAGGAGTCAGGTAGGTCAGTCACTATATAGGAGTCAGGTAGTGGTCAGTGTCAGGTAGGCCAGTCAGGTAGGTCAGGTAGGTAGGTCAGTAGGTCAGTATAGGAGTCAGGTAGGTCAGTGTCAGTAGGTCAGTATAGGAGTATAGGTCAGTCAAGTAGAGTCAGTAGGTCAGGCAGTGGTCAGGTAGGTCAGTGCAGTGGTCAGTATAGGAGTCAGGTAGGTCAGTATAGGAGTCAGGTAGGTCAGTCAGTAGGTCAGTATAGGAGTCAAGTAGGTCAGTATAGGAGTCAGGTAGGTCAGTGCAGTGTCAGTGAGTCAGGTAGTAGTCAGGTAGGTCAGTATAGGAGTCAGTCAGTAGGTCAGTAGTAGGGTCAGTCAGTAGGTCAGGAGTCAGGTAGGTCAGTATCAGGAGTCAGGTAGGTCAGTGCAGTGGTCAGTATAGGAGTCAGGTAGGTCAGTGCAGTGGTCAGTGCATAGTATATGAGTCAGGTAGGTCAGTATAGGAGTCAGTCAGTAGGTCAGTATAGGAGTCAGGTAGGTCAGTATAGGAGTCAGGTAGGGTGCAGTGGTCAGTATAGGAGTCAGGTAGGTCAGTCAGTAGCGGTAGTCAGTCAGTATAGGAGGTAGGTCAGTATAGGAGTCAGGTAGGTCAGTGCAGTGGTCAGTAGGAGCAGGTAGGTCAGTATAGGAGTCAGGTAGGTCAGTGCAGTGGTCAGTATAGGAGTAAAGTAGGTCAGTATAAGAGTCAGGTAGGTCAGTGCAGTGGTCACTATAGGAGTCAGGTAGGTCAGTATAAGTGTCAGGTAGGCCAGTGCAGTGGTCAGTATAAGAGTCAGGTAGGCCAGTGCAGTGGTCAGTATATGAGTCAGGTAGGTCAGTATAGGAGTCAGGTAGGTCAGTGCAGTGGTCAGTATAGGAGTCAGGTAGGTCAGTGCAGTAGTCAGGTAGGTCAGTTACAGTATAGGAGTCAAGTAGGTCAGTATAGGAGTCAGGTAGGTCAGTGCAGTGGTCAGTATAGGAGTCAGGTAGGTCAGTATAGGAGTCAGGTAGGTCAGTGCAGTGGTCAGTATAGGAGTCAGGTAGGTCAGTATAGGAGTCAGGTAGGTAGTCAGTGTAGGTCAGTTAGGTAGTCAGTATAGGAGTCAGGTAGGTCAGTAGGTCAGTATAGGAGTCAGGTAGGTCAGTGCAGTGGTCAGTATAGGAGTCAGGTAGGTCAGTATAGGAGTCAGGTAGGTCAGTGTAGTGGTCAGTATAGGAGTTAGGTAGGTCAGTATAGGAGTCAGGTAGGTCAGTGCAGTGGTCAGTATAGGAGTCAGGTAGGTCAGTGCAGTGGTCAGTATAGGAGTCAGGTAGGTCAGTGCAGTGGTCAGTATAGGAGTCAGGTAGGTCAGTATAGGAGTCAGGTAGGTCAGTGTAGTGGTCAGTATAGGAGTTAGGTAGGTCAGTATAGGAGTCAGGTAGGTCAGTGCAGTGGTCAGTATAGGAGTCAGGTAGGTCAGTGCAGTGGTCAGTATAGGAGTCAGGTAGGTCAGTGCAGTGGTCACTATAGGAGTCAGGTAGGTCAGTATAAGTGTCAGGTAGGCCAGTGCAGTGGTCAGTATAAGAGTCAGGTAGGCCAGTGCAGTGGTCAGTATATGAGTCAGGTAGGTCAGTGCAGTGGTCAGTATAGGAGTCAGGAGGTAGGTCAGTGTCAGGTAGGTCAGTCAGTATAGGAGTCAGTCAAGTAGGGTCAGTATAGGAGTCAGGTAGGAGTCAGTGCAGTGGTCAGTATAGGAGTCAGGTAGGTCAGTATAGGAGTCAGGTAGGTCAGTGTAGTGGTCAGTATAGGAGTTAGGTAGGTCAGTATAGGAGTCAGGTAGGTCAGTGCAGTGGTCAGTATAGGAGGAAGGTAGGTCAGTTCAGCGGTCAGGTAGGTCAGTGCAGTGGTCAGTGTAAGGGGCAGGTAGGTCACATGGCCAGGACAAATGGGGTGGAGTTGGGGGCGGAGACAATGGGGGCGGCAAAATGAGGTAGGGCATCAAAAATCATAACATGTCACAGGGACAGTATTGTATCGTCCTGGGTTGGGTATGAGACGTATGGACGTTGGTTGGTTGGTTGGTAGGTAGGTAGGTAGGTAGGTAGGTTTGGGATGCCCGGTCCCGGGCTGTGTGTCGGGAGAGGGAAGGACGTCCTGTGCACGGACCGGGCACTGATATGTGATGCAGAGGGGCGGGGCTCTGGGCGGAGTCATTACCATTCATGGACTGACATGTAGTGTAGAAGCCTCCAATCAGAAGGCGGGGGGGGCGGTCTCCGCGCCGGTGTACGGAGGACAGGCTGGGTGTGAATTGGCCTGCAGCAGCCGCTGTGATCCCGGGGATCGGACACACACCCCCCGCCGGGACCCCGACACCTTCCCCCCGCATGGCACGGATGTTCCTGGGGCTGCAGGAGGGATGAGGAGCCCCGGTACCCGGGGAGAGGACGGGGGACACTCCGCTCGGATGGATGACAACCACTGACAGCTCACAAGTAAGAACTTCTCCGGGGCCCCGGACTGCGGACCTCTGTGCGGGGGGGACACTACATCCCTGTGTGTTTGGGGGGGGTCACCCCGACACCCCATCCCTGTGCGGGCGGGCGAGGATCTATAGAGGAGGGATGGGGGGTCTGTGTACAGAGGGATCCCTATAGGAATGATGCGGAGATCTCTATGGTGGGGGGTCTGTATAGGAATAATGTTGGGATCTCTTTGGCGGGGAATCCCTATTGTAATTAACAGGGATCTCGTTATAGGATATCCCTAAGTATCCAAGAGAGACCCCCCCCCCCCCCCCCCCTCCCCACCATCATTCCTATACAGATCCATCTAGAATGAGATCTCCCTATCATTCCTAAAGAGATCGCCTACCATTCCTATACAGATCCCCTAGAAAGAGATCCCCCTATCATACCCATACAGATCCCCTAGAAAGAGATCCCCCCTATCATACCCATACAGATCCCCTAGAAAGAGATCCCCCCTATCATTCCTATACAGATCCCCCTAGAAAGAGACCCCCCCCCTATCATTCCTATACAGATCCACTAGAAAGAGATCCAATATCATTCCCATACAGATACCCTAGAAAGAGATCTCCCCACCATTCCCATACAGATACCCTAGAAAGAGATATTCCCATACAGATCCCCTAGAAAGAGACCCCCCCTATCATTCCTATACAGATCCCCTAGAAAGAGACCCCCCCTATCATTCCTATACAGATCCCCTAGAAAGAGATCTCCCTATCATTCCTAAAGATATTGCCTATCATTCCTATACAGATCCCCTAGAAAGAGATCTCCCCATCATTCCCATACAGATCCCCTAGAAAGAGATCTCCCCATCATTCCCA
This sequence comes from Rana kukunoris, assembly GCA_029574335.1. Classification (NCBI taxonomy): domain Eukaryota; kingdom Metazoa; phylum Chordata; class Amphibia; order Anura; family Ranidae; genus Rana; species Rana kukunoris. Next base: position 33,108,944 of record CM056056.1, read on the forward strand.
TACAGATCCCCTAGAAAGAGATCCCCCTATCATTCCCATACAGATCCCCTAGAAAGAGATCCCCCTATCATTCCTATACAGATCCCCCTAGAAAGAGACCCCCCCTATCATTCCTATACAGATCCACTAGAAAGAGATCCCCCTATCATTCCTATACAAATCCCCTAGAAAGAGATCCAATATCATTCCTATACAGATACCCTAGAAAGAGTTCCCCCTACCATTCCTATACAGATCCCCCTAGAAATAGATCCAATATCATTCCTATACAGATCCCCTAGAAAGAGATCCCCCTATCATTCCCAAAGAGATCCCCCTATAATTCCCATATAGATCCCCTAGAAAGAGATCCAATATCATTCCTATACAGATCCCCTAGAAAGAGATCCAATATCATTCCCATACAGATCCCCTAGAAAGAGATCCACTATCATTCCTATACAAATCCCCCTAGAAACAGATCCCCTATCATTCCCATACAGATCCCCTAGAAAGAGATCCCCTATCATTCCTATACAGATTCCCTAGAAAGGGATCTAATATCATTCCTATACAGATTCCCTAGAAAGGGATCTAATATCATTCCCATACAGATCCCCTAGAAAGGGATCTAATATCATTCCTATACAGATCCCCTAGAAAGGGATCCAATATCATTCTTGTACAGATCCCCTCTATTATTCCTATGCAGATCCTTAAAAAAAAAAAAGATCCCACATCATTCCTGTACAAGCCCCCAGTAGGCCACTGGTTCTCAAATCCTGTCCTCAGGACCCACTAACAGGCCAGATTGTATGTATTACCCCGGGGGGATGTGATCACTGAGCAGCAAAAATTATCACCTGTGATGTATTTCAGTTATCTTGCAAACCTGACCTGTTTGTGGGTCCTGAGGACAGGAGTTGCCCTAGAAAAAGACCCCACATAATTTCTATACAGATCCCTAAAAAGAGATCCCACACAATTCCTATATATATCCCCTAGAAAGAGATCTTCCTATCATTCCAGTACAAATCCCCTAGAAAGAGATCCCACGTTATTTCTATACAGGTCCCTAGAAAGAGATCCCGCGTCATTTCTATACAGGTCCCTAGAAAGAGATCCCACTTCATTTCTATACAGGTCCCTAGAAAGAGATCCCGCGTCATTTCTATACAGGTCCCTAGAAAGAGATCCCACTTCATTTCTATACAGGTCCCTAGAAAGAGATCCCGCGTCATTTCTATACAGGTCCCTAGAAAGAGATCCCGCGTCATTTCTATACAGTCCCTAGAAAGAGTCCCTAGAAAGAGGTCCCTAGAAAGAGATCCCGCGTCATTTCTATACAGGTCCCTAGAAAGAGATCCCGCGTCATTTCTATACAGGTCCCTAGAAAGAGATCCCACGTCATTTCTATACACTTCCCTATAAAGAGATCCCACGTCATTGCTATACAGATCCCACGTCATTGATATAAAGATACACTGTACAAAGATCACCTATCATTCTAATATTAGAGACTTAAAGTACCAATGTGAGGATCTCTATGAGAATAATGGGGGATCCTTTCACATGGGATCTCTACAGGAAGGATATGTGGGTCTTTATAGGATTGATCTGGGAATCTTGTTAAGGGGTTCTTTACAGCAATAATGTTGGTATATCTGTATAGGGATTATGTTGGGATCTCTAGGAGTGATCAGGGGGCATGTGTGACTACAGGAATGTTGGGGTGATCTCTATAGGGATCATTTAGGGATCTCTTTATGGAGAAGTGTCTATAGCAATGTTCTTGGGGATTTTTATTGTAATGATCTAGGCGGGATTTCTAAAAGCATGGCTTGTGTAAATATCTGTATAGATGAATCTCTCTAGTAGTTCCCCAATTGTAGGGATCTCATTGTAGAAGGATCTCTATGAGAATGATGAAGGCATTACTGTATAGGGTGATGTGTGATTATAGGGATCTCATTGTAGAAGGATCTCAATAGGAATGATGAAGATGTCAATGTATGGGAGATTTGTGATTTGTTGGGATCTCATTGTGGAAGGATCTCTATATGAATAATGAAGGCATCACTGTATGAAGAGGGGAAGAGATTTGTGATTGTAGGGATCTCATTGTAGAAGGATCTCTATAGGAGTGATGAAGGTGACACTGTATGGGGGGGGGGGGGGTAATTATAGTGATCTCGTCGTGGAAGGATCTCTATATCTCTATACCAGCTGTTGTGGAACTACACATCCCATGAGGCATTGTAAAACTCTGACATTCACAGACATGACTAGGCATGATGGGAATTGTAGTTCCTGAACAACTGGAGGGCCGTAGTTTGAAGACCCATGCTCTATATGAATGGTAAAGGTGTCACTGAATGCAGAGATTTGTTATTTGTAGGGATCTCATCATGGAAGGATCTCTATAGGAATGATGAAGGTGTCACTGTATGGGGGGGGGGGGGGGGTTATTATAGGGATCTCGGTGAAGAAGGATTTCTATAGGAATGATGAAAGTTTCACTGTATGGGGGGGGGGGGTGCAATTATAGGGATCTCATTGTAGAAGGATCTCTATAGGGATGATGATGGCATCACTGTATGGGGGGGGGGGGATTTGTTGTAGAAGGATCTCTGATGCTGGGGGAACCAAAGGGATCTGTTGAGAAGGTGATACATGTAGATCTCTAGCTCCTGGATCTGTTGGGAGGGACCCCGGATAAGGTGTCTGTCTGGGGGTCTCTGAGCATTGTGGAATCCCTGTGGATCTCAAGCACTGGTAGTCCATAGAGCTGGGGGGATTCTCTGGATGGGATGGATGTAGAGTGAGATCTCAGACTGTGGGGATCTGGCTGGGACACTATTAGATGGGGAGGGGGGATCCCTGGTTGTGCAGTGAATGCAGTGCTGGGGAGAGCTGCACAGTGCAGCAGGTGATTGCATAGCTCAGCAGGTAACGTCACCCAGATCCCAGCATGGTGTGCTGTCACAGGGGAGAGGAAAGGATCTGGATCCACTCATCGGTGTGACTGCAGCCTCTGCCCGAGTCTGTGTCCGGTGTGTGAAAGCTGCATTTATTGCATAGGAAATCATCCAGTCACATGGGCCACGCTCTGACCAATAGCAGTGCAGCAACATGCTCATTGAAATGTATTCATATCCATCCATGCGGAGGGCTGGAGTGTGCCGGTGTCATCGGTGTCACCTCTGTGTCCTTAGTGTGGGGGTCAGGCTGTCGGGTTCTTAAAGGGGAAGTACATCCTGATGGGTTTTATTTCCCTGCAAAGGTAAAGCATAATGGGCTACTATGCACTGCAACCCATTATGTGTCACTTGCCTGAAAATGAAGCCTCACCACTGTCCCTGCATGCGCACGGGAGCCGCCAGTCACTGCATGATCCCTTTAGAAACGCACGATCGTGCCCTTTATAAAGTGTGCATGCGCCGATGACAGCGGCACATGCGCATGTTGTAAATATCTCCTAAACCGTGCAGGTCTAGCGGATATTTCCAGCACCTACAGGTAAGTCTTAATATAGGATTACCTGTAGGTAAAAGTGGTTCAAGGGTTAAATGATTAAAAATAGATAAAAATCATATAATGTGCCTGCAGGTTAGTTTCACTTTTGAACTGGCATCATGTGTCTGTGAAGTAGAAAGAGACACACAGAACAAAAACACACAAATCCAGGGCAGTGTTTTGTTTTTAAAATGAATCTGATTGGTTCATCGGACCGGTCTGATCGTGTGTACGCGGCCTTACAGGCAAGGAAAGCAATTAAACTTTTATCAATGGAGGAGGGGGGGGAAGAAGGAGGCGAGTCCCTGTATGGAACTTTTTTCCCCCCCTGCAGCTCAGCCCTGAGCCTGACACTATGAACCTTCTGCATGCCGGAGGTTCAGCCCCAGGAAGAGGACAGGCATTCTTTCAGTGAAGATTTCTACAGATTGTCCAGCTGCCTACAAAGCAGTGGCGGCTGGTGCTCCAAAAGGGCCCTGACTACGGGCCCCCCCAGCCCGCACCATGCCATGCACCACACTCCCCACCGCCAGCTCACTCTCTCACCCTGTGCTGACAGGTGGAGATCGGGGTCCCCACCCCGGACACTCCTCCGTGTCGCGGGCTTCCCATGGAGGCGGCAGCTTCCTCACTCAGCGACACCTATTGAGATTTTTAAGTACCGTAGTTTGTCGCCATTCCACTAGTGTGCGCCATTTTAAAGTATGACATGTTGGGTATATATTTACGCTGCGTAACATCATCTTTCATATTCCAGAAAAAATTGGGCTAAATTTACTTTACTTTTTATTTTATTTATTTTTTCTTCTTTTTATTTTTTATTCATGAAAGTGTATTTCCAAAAAAAAATGCATTTGACAGAATGCTGCACAATTACTGTGTGACATAAAATATTGAAAGGATCGCCATTTTATTCTCTAGGGTCTCTGCTAAAAATATATATATTTATGTGTTTGAGGGTCCTAAGTAATTTTCTAGCAAAAAATACAGATTTTAATATGTAAGTAACAAGTGTCAGAAAAAAAGCTTGACGGGGTTAAGATATTAGGCCACCTATCGCCCTTGTATTTGGAGGGTTACCTAATGGGAATATTCCCGATACCCAACCTACTACTTAAAGTGGAGTTCCACCCTGAAAAAAAAAATTGCAGAAAAATGCTGCAAAAAAAAATTAAAACTTTGAAAAAAAATTTTTATTTACTTACCTGTTTCAATGCGGATGTTCCTAATATTCCTTATCCGCATTGGGTCTTTTTCTGCATCCTTCTTCTGGTAAATGGGGCGCGCTGCCTTCCGGGAACTGTGTATCCCATAGAGCAGCCGCCCATTCACAAAGCGGCGCAAGCCTCGAGCATGCGCTGTAGGAAACGGGCAGTGAAGCGGCAAGTTTCACTGCCTGTTTCCGTTACTGAGGATGGCGGCGCCGGGACCTGCAATGATCCGGATCAGCTTTGGGGGGGGTGAGGGGGCCATCATCGCAGCCGCCCTAGGTCAGGTAAGTGTCATTATTAAAAATCAGCAGCTACAGTGTTTGTAGCTACTGACTTAAAAAAAAAAAAAAAAAAGACAATGGAATCGCGCTTTAATCAGGATACCTACCTGGACAAAGTGATCCAGTGGCCCACACCTTGCCTTTCCCTTTACAAACTTCCAGGGCTGGTTGGCAGCTGTCGGGTTGTGTGGGAGGCAGCAAGGTGGGTGTTCCGGCATCACCAGCAGATGTGTTCCAGGATCACATAATTACATACAGGGCAGAACGGCAATGTCTGAAGGATAACTTAATCTACTCAGCAAGTAGACTCTGCTCCCCGTACCTATAAAGACAAAACATTTCACTTAAACATGTCAGCAAGTGCATTGAATGAGCCTGTTTCCGTATCTGTATGATAGAATCAGATAACGATCTGCAATATAGTTTGCTGAAATGTGTGGATTGCTTTTCTCTTAACAACCCAACAGTTACATTTTAAGTGTTTTTATTGCTGTGGTGCAGGAACGCGTGCAAAATCGTACATTTTCCTGCACTGCGCAAAAACATGCTTAAAGTCACCCCTATGTATCTAGTAAAGGTGCGCACATTTGTGCCCGTCAGAATCATGGTACCGCGGTACCATGCATTTTGGTGCAATGCAATTTGAAAAAGCACACCTGTACATTTTTTTTTTTTTTTGCATGTTTCACACACATGGGGCAGCCTGTAGACTATTATTATTATTATTATACAGGATTTATATAGCTCCAACAGTTTGTGCAGCGCTTTATAACATGGGCTGCTCTGAATGTTATGCGCAGGAAAGAGCAAAAACAAAAATGGACACCCCTCCTTGTGTGAACGAGAGCCGTGGTATTTGTACACATTGGCAATCTCGGTGTGCTTTTCAGGCTGCAGAGTTCACCTCTGTGGTGACAGCATCCATATAACGTGCAATGTGACACATACTAAACATGAAGGTCCATGGTCTGTGTAGGGATCATGTGCATCAGAGAAGGCATTGAAAGCAGAAATAAGGGCAAAACTTTTTTTTTTTTTATATTAAAGGGGCTGTAAAGGAATCCTTTTTTTTTTTTTTTTTTTTTTTTTCCCTAAATAGCTTCCTTTACCTTAGTGCATCCTCCTTCACTTACCTCATCCTTCATTTTGCTTTTAAATGTCCTTATTTCTTCTGAGAAATCCTCACTTCCTGTTCTTCTGTCTGTAACTCAACGCAGTAATTCAAGGCTTTCTCCCTGGTGTGGAGAAAGCCTCTTGAGGGGGCGCGCAGGAGGGTCAGGACAAATAGAGAAAGGAGCTGTGTGTTAGTGAGCATCCTGACACTCCTGCTCGCCCCCTTCCTCAAGAGTCTTTCTCCATACCAGGGAGAAAGCCTTGCATTACTGTGTGGAGTTACAGACAGAAGAACAGGAAGTGAGGATTTCTCAGAAGAAATAAGCACATTTAAAAGCAAAATGGAAGGATGAGGTAAGTTAAAGGGTTATTAAAGGAAAAACATTTTTTTTTGCTGAAATGACTGTTTACAGGGTATAGAGACATAAAAGTTAACGGATTCCTTTTAAAAAATGATTAAAAATAGATAAAAATCAATCATATAATGTGCCTCTAGTTTCACTTTCGTTTTAAAACTGGTTTTGTGTTTCTGTGAAGTAGAGAGAGAGAGACAGAACAAAAACAAACAAATCCAGGGCAGTGTTTTGTTTTTAAATTAAATCGGATTGGTTCTGAGGAGTTTTAGACACACAGCTTGGACCACAGTGAAAAGCTGCCATGAGATTTGTCATAAGGAGCCAGACAAGCAGGAAGTGTGGAGATCAGAGCAGAATTGCAGTAACTTCAAAGCAAAAACGAACAATGAGAACATGAAAACGGCACTGCATTAAGGTAAAGGAAGCTATTTAGCTAAAAAAAAAAATTCCTTTAGTGATCCTTTAAGGAGGACTGCACTAAGGTAAAGGAAGCTATTTAGGGAACTTTTTTTTTCCCCCCCTTTACAACCCCTTTAAGTTTATTTCGGATAGAGTAGGGCAAGGGTCTCAAACTGGCAGCTCTCCAGCTGTTGCGAAACTACAAGTCCCATGAGGCATTGCAAGGCTGACAGTAAAAAGCATAACTCCCACAGGCAGAGGCATGATGGGACTTGTAGTTTCGCAACAGCTGGAGAGCCGCTAGTTTGAGACCCCTGGAGTAGGGGATTAAAAGTTGGGGAATTCATGGTTGTCACCAGGATCATAGGAACTAGTGTCCCGGTCACCAGGATAAATAGAGAGGGGGAAATCTTCCTAACAGGGACACAGAGAGCAATAAAAACCTAATGGGTATTCTTATCCTATCTATCCTATGCTTTTCAGTTGGGATGTCCATGACTGATATTACCATAACAGGAATGGAGGGCAAACCTTCCAATCGTGACAAAGGGGTTTTCCCCGCTTCCTATTGTGTCTGCAATACAAGTAAAGGGAAATTGCCCCAAATGGACACAGGTGACAAATTCTGATAAGAGTTCATCCATTTCCTACTCAAACCAAAATGACAGTTTTGTCTTCTTCAGATGTATCGTAACAACCGATCTTACCTTGCAGTGTCGGGGCACAGTCATCCAGGGCAAAGTCGGAAAACTGTGCCCCCCACCTTCCATTTAGGCTAAAGGGGTAAAGGTGCCCCCTTTTTACTGCAATAAGCCATTACGCCCAGGGCAGCCGTCCCTCCTACCCACCATAAGGCAGAGTGACAGCGCGGCCATGAGACCGGTGTCACTCGAGCATGGCGAACACCCCTTCTCCCCTACAGCTACAGGCTCTCCTTGTGTGTGTATGTATGTGTGTGTGTGTGTGTGTGTTACTGGCTGCGTTGTTCTTACCTGCCGCGGCGCTGCCTGTCACTGCGCTGCTTAAACCCGTGGCCGCCCGCAGTCTCCGCTTCAGTCATGGGAGGGGCGCCGGCCTGACACCACCCCAGTGTGTGTTACCCGGGGCGCCCCACCCCCCGGCCCCCCACTTGGTACGCCACGGCCCACCCCTTCCCCCGGCCTTGTTCCCATGAGAAGCCTGTAGGGCAATGGCTGTAGTACATTTTATATATAATATAGTATTGTGTGACAGGTTCTCTTTGCCATAGAATTGTATATAGCTTTGCCTTTATCTTTGAAGAGACTTAGTTATTTGTTTTCATTGTGTGGCATTCCAGGAATGCAGCATGTAGATACAGTATACTGATACACTGCTATAGACAAAACTGGGAGATAAGTACGGCGGGTGGCCATGTGGCGTGGTGCCAGTTAGACCTTTTCTTACCGTCCAGGCACACATATAGGACTATGGTAGGAGGGGGGTCCAGTCCTCGTTTCCTCCTACATGGGCAACTCTAAATATCCCCAAGGAAGCTTACCTTAGTCACACAGATGATGGGGGACCCACAACAGGGTGTCAAATTTGGTGATAATGAGGGATTTCAGGGAAAAAGATTTTGCTAGAAAAATTACAGCCAGTGGAATATTCACTCGTTGGGCTGGTTGAGCCAAAATGTACTCTTGTGTTGTCCTTCATTTAGAGGGTGTCCTCTTTTAAAGGGTGTATTTAGGGTCTATGGGTCGTAGTAAAACGTGTCATCGTGCCCACCGGGCATGCTCTTCGGGTGCGGGGACACGCACCGGGTGTGCCTGCCCGTGTACTCTTAAAGGAGCGACGTACAGCTATGGCGCTTTGCCGAGCCATCCTGCCCCAAAAAAAACTGGGGCGGCTGGTTGGCTAGTGGTTAACCTACCAGCATGTCTTTGGAATGTTTACCTGGAGGGAACCCACACAGGGAAAACATGCAAACTCCATACAGGTAGGGCCTTGGTTGGAATTCAAATTAACGACCCCAGTGCTGCTGGGTGGAAGTGCTAACCACTTAGCCACATTAAATTGCTATGGGTCCTTGTAAGAGACAAAATAATAGAAAAATCTTTTGTTTTCTAAATAGATTTGCATTGATGTGCATTTACATGCGTTGCGTAAAACATGCATACGGTATATGTAGTATTTTAACCACTTCTATACCAGGCACTTACACCCCGTTCCTGCCCAAGCCAATTTTCAGCTTTTAGCGCTGTCGTTGTTTTAAATGACAATTTTTATCATTTTGTTCCCACAAATAGAGCTTTCTCTTGGTGGTATTTTATCACCTCTGCGTTTTTTTTTTTTTTATTGTTTGCTAAACATACAAAGACCAAAAATTTTGGGGGAAAAAAAAGTTTTGCTTTTGTTTCTCTTATAAAATGTTGTAAATAAGTTTTCTCCTTCACTAATGGGCACTGATAGGCGGCACTGAAGGGCACTGATGGGCGACGCTGATGGGCTGTAGTGATGCATGGCACTGATGGAACTGATAGGCATCACTGGCAGGCATTGGGTATGGGCACTGATTGGCAGCTGCCTGGGCACTGATTGGCATTTCCCTGGTGGTCTAGGGTGGCATACCTGGTGGTCCAGTGTGATGACCATCCCTGGTGGTCCTGGGCAGGCATTCCGAGGGGGGTCTGCGCTGATAAACAATCAGCACAGACCCCCCCCCGTCGGGAGAGCAGCCGATCGGCTCTCCTCTACTCCCGTCTGTCGGACGCGAGTGAGGAAAGGCCGATCAATGGCTCTTACTGTCTACATTGTGATCAGCTGTGATTGGACACGGCTGATTACGGGTAAAGAGCCTCCATCGGAGGCTCTTTACTGAGATTGGTGTAGTGGTGTGTCAGGCTGACACGCCGCACCAACGATCGCCGCAATGCGTACCCCCCCACGGGTGTGCGGTGGCTGTTATCCTGCTGGACGTCATAATAACCCACTTCCTGGCCGTCATTCTGCTATAGGTCGAGCGGGAAGTGGTTAAAGGGGTTGTTCACCTTGATGCATTCTATGTTTGTTTAAAAAAAAAAAATAATCTGACGTTTACAACCCCTTTAACTCGGCGCTCCGCACTGCACTTGACACCAGCAGTGTGGCGTGACCGGGAAACATAGAAAACAATAGTTGTGTCCTTGTGGTGATGTGCGTTTTTCCAGTGCACAGGACCTACATGAGCACACGTTACAGTGATCCTGTCACCACAGGAATGATAAACAGGGACGCTTGGAGCCCCCCAAAATTAATCTAGTAAATTCAAGAAGTTTGATTAAAGATATAACCAAAAAGAGCCCGCAAAGCTAAGCATTAGGGATCTAGTTGCATTGGCATATGATTGGCTGAGGTTCTAGCGCCAGCAAATTCATACATATGAACAAAATCTGTGGTTTCCAACAATTTGTTTTGCAAAAAGTCATGTCCTGTGAATTCCATCCATTGATGTGCATAGTCTGCTCAATGGGAACGCTGAAAATGCAGCAAAAATGTCAGCGGCGACTGCGCCCGGAGGTAGTCGGCGCGGATTGTCTGATCATCATCTTCTTTTTAGAACATCACAAATGGTTTCCCAGCTGTCGGCAGATATTCTTCCACACATTTCCTGCTCTCCGCTCAGCTGTAAGACCGTCTTGTCTAAATTTCCTTCCTTTCCTTATTTACTTGTCATTGGCAAACAACGCAACTGCGCTGCCTCTCCGGCCAGGACAGCGGAAGTGACATCCGGAGCGGCATGTGCGATTTCATTCACAGCAGGTTTGTGGAAAAATAAATGAAACACATGCAGCTCTGTTACTGTTTGAACAAGATAATATTCAGGGAAAAAAAAGATAATATTCAGGAAAAAAAAAAGATAATATTCAGAAATTCCAGGCGATAAGAGAAATCTGTGAATTGTGGGGGAGGGGAATTCAAACACAAAGGAGGTGGGGTTAGGACAGAAATTATTCCAGCATCAGAGAGTGTTCGGGTTAAACATGCATAATGACAGTGTGACAGCGAGGGGAACCCAGAAGAGAAGGATCGTGCTATGGCTATTGCATAGAGCAGGTAAGTATGACATGTTTTGTTATTTAAAAAAAAAAACAAGTTTACAATTACTTTATTTGCTCAATATGTATAGGGGTGGCAGAATAAGAAGAAAGACTTGCCTTAATCCACAGTCCAATAGCGTCCTTTTAGCGATTTGACAGGTCTCCTGCAGAATCCTCTTTAACCACTTAAGACCAGGACCAAAACGCAGGTAAAGGACCAGGTCAGTTTTTGCGATTTGGCACTGCGTCTCTTTAACTGACAATTGCGCGGTCGTGCGATGTGGCTCCCAAACAAAATTGTCATCCTTTTTGTTTGTTTTTTCCCACAAATGGAGATTTCTTTTGGTGGTATTTGATCACCTCTGCGGTTTTTATTTTTTACGCTATAAACTAAAATAGAGCGACAATTTTGAAAAAAATGCAATACTTTTTAACTTTTTCCTATAATTACCCCCAAAAAAGATATAAAAAAAAACCATAATTTTTTCTCAGTTTAGGCCGATACGTATTCTACCTATTTTTGGTATGAAAATATTGCAATAAGCATTTATTGAATGGTTTGCGCCAAATGTATAGCATTTACAAAATAGGGGATAGTTTTATGGCATTTTTTTTTTACTACTAATGGCGGTGATCAGCGTTTTATTTTTTCGTGATTGCGACATTATGGCGGACACATCGGACAATTTTGACAATTTTTTTGGACCATTGTCATTTTCACAGCGAAAAGTGCTATAAAAAGGCACTGATTACTGTGAAAATGACAATTGCAGTTTAAGAGTTAACCACTAGGGGGCGCTGTAGGGGTTGTGTAACCTCATATGTGTTTCAAACTGTAGGGGGACGGGGCTGGATGTGTGACGTTGGTGATCGTCGTTCCCTATATCAAGGAACAGACAATCGGTGACATTGCCACAGTGAAGAACGGGGAAGGTGTGTTTACACTCACCTTTCCCTGTTCTTCAGCTCCTGTGACCGATCGCGGGATTTTTCGTATAGTGTATGGCCAGCATAAGACTGAGATGCCATTAAAGTTTGTGTGTGTGTGTGTGTAAAGGCAGGCGTCCCAATACTTTTGGCAATATAGTGTGTGTCTTTTTATTTCTTTCCCATGGTTCCACTTGAAGCAGCATCCTCCATAACTGCTCGATGTCGTCATCATTTTTTTTTTTTTTTGTTACAAACATTTTTATTGCTAGATATCATGATTTATTACGGGATAAGTAGAAAATTTGCACAAGTGATTTGCACTTTTGATTTTCAATACTGTGTGGTTTGTAATTAAAGCTATATATATATATATATATATATATATATATATATATATATATATATATATATATATATATATATATATATATATATTTATATAATTTCCTCATTCTGTATGCGGCATCTTTTTCCCAACGCATGTCACTTTCACAATGATGTTGCTGCTTCCTGTGACATTCAGCTGGCAATAAAGTCGAAGCTGTGAATCCAGTGTGTTCTGATGTTTGGCTCATGTTGCACAGTAATGATATCAGTTAAAACAAACAAAGTAAAATAATAAAGATCTAGTATATAGAATATAATAGTTTCCTACTTATTAACCCTTAGTTTACCCTGACCGGCCATAATTAACTATTTCTTCTTTCTCCTCCTAAAGAACTACTATTTTTTTTATTTTTACTGTTCTAAGGGTGCCGGTATCGGTAAAAGGCTATAGGACAAAGGGTACGGTATAAAAGGCTTTAGGGAGCAGCGGTATCGGTAAAAGGCTTAAGGGATGCAGCGGTATCGGTAAAAGGCTTTAGGGATGCAGCGGTATCGGTAAAAGGCTTTAGGGATGCAGCGGTATCGGTAAAAGGCTTTAGGGATGCAGCGGTATCGGTAAAAGGCTTTAGGGATGCAGCGGTATCGGTAAAAGGCTTTAGGGATGCAGCGGTAAAAGGCTTTAGGGATGCAGCGGTATCGGTAAAAGGCTTTAGGGATGCAGCGGTATCGGTAAAAGGCTTTAGGGATGCAGCGGTATCGGTAAAAGGCTTTAGGGAGGCTCGGTAAAGGCTTTAGGGATGCAGCGGTATCGGTAAAAGGCTTTAGGGATGCAGCGGTATCGGTAAAAGGCTTTAGGGATGCAGCGGTATCGGTAAAAGGCTTTAGGGATGCAGCGGTATCGGTAAAAGGCTTTAGGGATGCAGCGGTATCGGTAAAAGGCTTTAGGGATGCAGCGGTATCGGTAAAAGGCTTTAGGGATGCAGCGGTATCGGTAAAAGGCTTTAGGGATGCAGCGGTATCGGTAAAAGGCTTTAGGGATGCAGCGGTATCGGTAAAAGGCTTTAGGGTGCAGCGGTATCGGTAAAAGGCTTTAGGGATGCAGCGGTATCGGTAAAAGGCTTTAGGGATGCAGCGGTATCGGTAAAAGGCTTTAGGGATGCAGCGGTATCGGTAAAAGGCTTTAGGGATGCAGCGGTATCGGTAAAAGGCTTTAGGGATGCATCAAGGTATTTGTGTGGAAAATCTTGCGCCAATGTGGGGGAGGGGTGAGAAAATTAAAATAGAATAAAAATAAAAATAAAAAAGCTGCTCCCTGGATAAATCAATGGGTTGAATTATAACAATTGTGTGCGTGGAATAGGGGCGCTAAAATAAAATTGAATAAATAGGTGAATAAATACAACCTATCCCAATATAAACATAAATCCTTATTGCAAATTATTTAAAAAAATGTGCAATTTACATATAAAGTCAATGATAATGACAACACCTGCAGTGAATTAGTGTGCAATTACATATAAATAAAATATTGTTCAACAATATACAATATACAGTGAGATGTATAGTGACCATAAATAAGATTAAAGTGCTCCGTGCTCAAAATCCTTGTGGTAGGTTCCACCTTCACCAATAGGACACCTCAAGTGGGGATGGATGGCTCCTTACCAGATGATGTTGACCTAAACTAAGGTCAATAGAGCTTGGGTAACAACACCGGCAAATTAACAATTTTAAATGGGTTCACATGCACATTAGAAAACGCTCATGGACAGGAGCGCCATCACCCTACAGTCCCATCATGCACATCACAAAAAGCTGTATTAGGATAGTGTAGGATCTTCAAAGTTTATCAAATTGCCAATCATGGCAAAGATCAAAAGTTGTGCAGCTTTGCCTTTCCACTGGCCAAGAGGTCCAACCGCATGGTGTGTCTTCAGGCACAGCCAGAAGTTTTTTTCGCTTTTTTCCCCCGCCAAAAAAAATACACTTTGAACGCAAATTTCGGGCGTTCAGAAAAAAGCCAATAAACTCCAAAGCTCATTAACACTAAAAAACGCCCAGGTGTGCATGGGCACACTGTGCAGGGACCGCCCTGTCAGATCTCCGCTATCCCCTATGGGGAATCGGATGAACACGGACCGTCTGTCCGTGTTCATCCGATCCGATCCGCCAGACGGAAGAAAAAGTAGGTTTTTCCTCTGGCATACTTTGGCAGAGCGGATGTCTCCGCTAACATCCGCGATCCCTTAGGGATGCATGTATGTCCGTTTTTCATCCGACAACGGATGGATTAAAAACGGACATACGGAATGTCCGTGTGAAAGAGCCCTAAGGGTCCTTTCACACGTGCGGACCGTTTTTTAGGTCCGTTTTTTTTTTCGTCCGTTCACATCCGTCTTTTTTTTTTGTTTTTTTGTTTTTTTTTTAGAACTTTTTTTTTTTTGAGAACTTTTTTTTTTATTACATATTTTGATGAAAAACGGATGTTAGCGGATCGGATGTTAAACGGATCGTCCGCTAACATCCGTTTTTCGTCCGTTTCGTTCAAAAAAACAGCTTAACGGAGACGGGACGTTAGCGGATGCGTGTGAAAGGACCCATAGGAAAGCATTGCGGTCAAAAAATGGACGTCTAAAAACGCACGTGTGAAAGGACCCTTATGGCCCGTGCACACGATCCGAATATCGGACGAAGGATCGTACGACTTTTTTCGCTTAAGTCGCAAGTAAAATGAAATAGGTTATTAAAGTCACGACACAAAAAAAAAATCGGAAGTGATGTCATGTGTTGTAATGGATTTGTATTGTCGGACGACAACTGTACCGACTAAACGAAAATCGTACGATCTGACATCGTGCAAGGAAAATTTCCGCGCTTGTCTGAGCGAAAAAAAAATCGGATGAACGGTCATGATCGGCTCTCGAAAGTAGTGTACACACGATCCGAAAATCGTGCGATCCATCATCGCGCGATCGTTTTCGTCCGATATTCGGATCGTGTGTACGGGCCATTAGACAATCAAGATTTAAACAGTATAAACACGATATAAAAACACAGAAAATACACAAAACAAGTCATTTGCCTGGTTTACACCTACAAAAGTCAACACAGCATATATATATATATATATATAATATTTTTTATTTTTATTACATACGGTCACCAGTCAGTATCCCTGATTACCACCACACTTGTTTATATGATAATGTTGTACTGCACTGGTGACTTGTGCGTGTGCGTGTGTATATATATATATATATATATATATATATATATATATATATATATATATATACACACATACACATTTTTTTAATTCCTTAATTAAAAAAAAAAAATGCCCCTTACTAAAAACCTTGGACTGTCTACTTTCCAAAAATAGGTCTTTGGGGGGTATTTGTGTATATATAATATATTTATTAGTCACCAGTGCAGTAATCAGGGATACTGACTGGTGACAGTGTGTAATAAAAATAAAATTAGAAAATTATGTATGTGTATATGTCATTGAAAGTGTTAAAGCAATGAAAACTAAGGATTGGCCTGGGCAGAAAGGGGGTAAAAGTGCCCGGTATTGAACGCAAGCCCTTTTCTTAAGAATGTGATTTTATTTTATGTTTTAAGTCATTAACATAATAAGTAAAACTGCTATACATTTTTTTAATTTATTTTTTTATAGCTGATACTGAAATGCAAACAGTGAAACGCTTTAAATGAAACTAAAGTTCATCCATCCATCTTATTGGAACGCGCTAAAGTAAATTGGTAGCCGCCCGGCTGTCCTGCTGGGGCTCAGCCATGCATCTTCCCAAAAGAAAACATTAAATCACTCGATTTCCTGCCTGCCAGTCTGCTGGAGCAGCAAAGTCTTGAGATGAAAAAACTGTGTAATTAATACACATCTTGTATAAAATGCCACATGGGGATGGTATGGATTTCAGAGCAATAAGGCAATTTGCTATATATAATAAACATGAATTATTTAACAGGCAGTTACACCACTTGCAGTATATGCCGCATCAATGTCAGAAAATGGATGTGGGTATCGGTGACTGCTAGATCAAAGCTGAACGTTGGGCAGATCGAAAAGACCAATTATTGTAGCTTTGTATTTGTTAGTACACCCTTTAATGCACATATGTCAAACACAAGGCCCTGCGGGCTGAATCCGGCCCCTTCCAGGCTTTGTCATGGGGGCCATCCCACCCAGTTTTGCAGGGAGATACTAGAAGCTGAATACACAGGTAGTGAAGCTCTCCTACCCAGGGAGGTACTAGAGGCTTGCACTCTGTACATAGCACTCCTGAGCTCTGTATACAACTAACACTCTGCACTCTATACATAGTGCACTCCTGAGCTCTGTATACAACTAACAAACTCCACACTCTGTACATAACACACTCCTGAACCCTGCACTCTATATGTAGCACACCCTAAGCCATGCACTCTGTACACCATAAACCCCTGAACTCCACAACTCTGTGCATAGGGCACCCTTGGAATTGCACTCTGAGCGCCCCCCCCCCCCCCCTGAACTCTGTGCGTAGCGCCCACCCCCCCTGAACTCTGTGCGTAGCGCCCACCCCCCTGAACTCTGTGCGTAGCGCCCACCCCCCCCTGAACTCTGTGCGTAGCGCCACCCCCCCCCTGAACTCTGTGCGTAGCGCCACCCCCCCTGAACTCTGTGCGTAGCGCCACCCCCCCTGAACTCTGTGCGTAGCGCCACCCCCCCTGAACTCTGTGCGTAGCGCCCCCCCTGAACTCTGTGCGTAGCGCCACCCCCCCTGAACTCTGTGCGTAGCGCCACCCCCCTGAACTCTGTGCGTAGAGCCACCACCCCTGAACTCTGTGCGTAGTGCCACCCCCCCCCCTGAACTCTGTGCGTAGTGCCACCCCCCCCCCTGAACTCTGTGCGTAGCGCCCCCCCCCCCCCCCCTGAACTCTGTGCGTAGCGCCACCCCCCCTGAACTCTGTGCGTAGCGCCACCCCCCCTGAACTCTGTGCGTAGCGCCACCCCCCCCTGAACTCTGTGCGTAGCGCCACCCCCCCCTGAACTCTGTGCGTAGCGCCACCCCCCCCTGAACTCTGTGCGTAGCGCCACCCCCCCTGAACTCTGTGCGTAGCGCCACCCCCCCTGAACTCTGTGCGTAGCGCCCCACCCCCCCCTGAACTCTGTGCGTAGCGCCACCCCCCCTGAACTCTGTGCGTAGCGCCACCCCCCCCCCCCCCTGAACTCTGCGCTCCATACATAGCAAACCCCAGATGCAACCATACTGCTGATGTGGCTCGCTATGAAATTGAGTTTGAAATGACTCTTCCGGGAGTAGGTTCAAAGGTACATTGCATGCTATAAGGGAGGCTTTGGCCGAAACGCGTTGGCACTTCAGATGTAGCACTGCTGTTCGTGGCCAATAAAGATTTATAAGAAGATGCAATCGTGTTGTCAGCATTTCTTGCTAAAACACAGAAAGTAAGCAGGTAAAATGCAAGGTAAAGGTAAAGTTTTTTTCTTTGCTATTGCCTGCATTTATTTTTTCAATTGGTGACAGGGTCTCTTTAATACGAAACTGGAAGTTGTAGGGATTTCCAGTTAAAGGGAATGAATACCAGGATGGTAATCAGAGTCGCTCAGTGTCCCCAGAGAGATATAGCTCTGTATACAACTAACACTCTGCACTCTATACATAGTGCACTCCTGAGCTCTGTATACAACTAACAAACTCCACACTCTGTACATAACACACTCCTGAACCCTGCACTCTATATGTAGCACACCCTAAGCCATGCACTCTGTACACCATAAACCCCTGAACTCCACAACTCTGTGCATAGGGCACCCTTGGAATTGCACTCTGAGCGCCCCCCCCTGAACTCTGTGCGTAGCGCCCACCCCCCCTGAACTCTGTGCGTAGCGCCCACCCCCCCTGAACTCTGTGCGTAGCGCCCACCCCCCTGAACTCTGTGCGTAGCGCCCACCCCCCCTGAACTCTGTGCGTAGCGCCACCCCCCCCCCCCTGAACTCTGTGCGTAGCGCCACCCCCCCTGAACTCTGTGCGTAGCGCCACCCCCCTGAACTCTGTGCGTAGCGCCCACCCCCCCTGAACTCTGTGCGTAGCTCCACCCCCCCTGAACTCTGTGTGTAGGGCCACCCCCCTGAACTCTGTGCGTAGTGCCACCCCCCCCCTGAACTCTGTGCGTAGTGCCACCCCCCCCCCCGAACTCTGTGCGTAGTGCCACCCCCCCGAACTCTGTGCGTAGTGCCACCCCCCCCCGAACTCTGTGCGTAGTGCCACCCCCCCCTGAACTCTGTGCGTAGCGCCACCCCCCCCTGTACTCTGTGCGTAGCGCCACCCCCCCCTGTACTCTGTGCGTAGCGCCACCCCCCCCTGAACTCTGTGCGTAGCGCCACCCCCCCCTGAACTCTGTGCGTAGCGCCACCCCCCCTGAACTCTGTGCGTAGCGCCACGTAGCCCCCCCTGAACTCTGTGCGTAGCGCCACCCCCCCCTGAACTCTGTGCGTAGCGCCACCCCCCCTGAACTCTGTGCGTAGCGCCCCACCCCCCCTGAACTCTGTGCATAGCGCCACCCCCCCTGAACTCTGTGCGTAGCGCCACCCCCCCCCCTGAACTCTGCACTCCATACATAGCAAACCCCAGATGCAACCATACTGCTGATGTGGCTCGCTATGAAATTGAGTTTGAAATGACTCTTCCGGGAGTAGGTTCAAAGGTACATTGCATGCTATAAGGGAGGCTTTGGCCGAAACGCGTTGGCACTACAGATGTAGCACTGCTGTTAGTGGCCAATAAAGATTTATAAGAAGATGCAATCGTGTTGTCAGCATTTCTTGCTAAAACACAGAAAGTTAGCAGGTAAAATGCAAGGTAAAGGTAAAGTTTTCTTTGCTATTGCCTGCATTTATTTTTTCAATTGGTGACAGGGTCTCTTTAATACGAAACTGGAAGTTGTAGGGATTTCCAGTTAAAGGGAATGAATACCAGGATGGTAATCGGAGTCGCTCAGTGTCCCCAGAGAGATATTTAATGCAGCATTTTCATGTCTGACCGGAGCGTACCTGTACACCATCCCGCCCCCCCTCTCCCATTGCAGTTAATGGCTCTGAAGCTGGCCATGGTTAGTATTGCTCAGAAAACATCTGTTCCTTTTTGGTTAATGCATTTCTTGTGTGCTCGTCTCCCAGACACTCTCTATATTTGTATGTTCATCTCTCGTAATGAATACTCCTGTCCACACTCGCCAACATCCTGTTTTAAGAGGAGAGCATTTTCCTGTGCAGCCGTCATTCTATAACACCAGACATTCAGGAAAACTGCAAACAATCACTAAAATACCTTTTAGACGATTTGTTATATTACTGTTGTATGTAGTAGTGCACCGGAATGAAAATTCTGGACCGAAACTGACATTTAAAAAACAAAACAAAAAAATTATATATAAAAAAATAAATGTATACATGATTTGGATTCTATTCAACTTTTTACTTAATATCAAATTTAAATTGGGGGTCTTCAAAACAAAGGGTGGCCAGTGGGAGTAGAAAATGCCCTTGCATCAGTGGGATTAAAAAATATCAGTATCGGGGCATATGGCCGCAGTGAGTAGAGCTGTCAAATCAAAGCACTGATGTTGGGGATAGGCGGGTCCCGGCTTATCCCCGACATCAGTGCTTCGATTTGACAGCTCCACTCACTGCGGCTGCATGTCCCGGCTTGCCCACCAATCGCTGGATGTTTACACTGCTGAGGTATGTAGCCCCAAGGCATTGGGACTTAGGGCTAATAGTTCTAAATAAGAAATGGGAGACCCGTTTTTTTTTTTTTTGGGGACCCACTCGGAGCTATAGCCCCTGTCAGGCCCCCTTACCGACGCCACTGGCCCCATCGTTGGTGTCTGTGGGAGGGATAGTGCCCCCATCGTTGGTGTCTGTGGGAGGGATAGTGTCCCCCATCGTTGGTGTCTGTGGGAGGGATAGTGCCCCCCATCGTTGGTGTCTGTGGGAGGGATAGTGCCCCCCATCGTTGGTGTCTGTGGGAGGGATAGTGCCCCCCATCGTTGGTGTCTGTGGGAGGGATAGTGCCCCCCATCGTTGGTGTCTGTGGGAGGGATAGTGCCCCCCATCGTTGGTGTCTGTGGGAGGGATAGTGCCCCTCATCGTTGGTGTCTGTGGGAGGGATAGTGCCCCCCATCGTTGGTGTCTGTGGGAGGGATAGTGCCCCCCCATCGTTGGTGTCTGTGGGAGGGATAGTGCCCCCCCATCGTTGGTGTCTGTGGGAGGGATAGTGCCCCCCCATCGTTGGTGTCTGTGGGAGGGATAGTGCCCCCCCATCGTTGGTGTCTGTGGGAGGGATAGTGCCCCCCATCGTTGGTGTCTGTGGGAGGGATAGTGCCTCATCTGGCCCATGGGCTGCAATTTGGAGGCCCCTGCCTTAAAGGGAAAAAGATTTTTATTTTTTCTAAACTGTGGTGTGTGTGTGTGTGTGTGTGTGTGTATATGTATATATGTGTGTATATATATATATATATATATATATATATATATATATATATATATATATATATATATATATATATATATATATACACACACATATACATATACACACACACACACACACCACAGTTTAGAAAAAATAAAAATCTTTTTCCCTTTAAGGCAGGGGCCTCCAAATTATAAAAAGTAAAAGAGAAGAAGAAGAAGAGGTAGAGAGGAGGGATGAGTGTGACCAATAAGAACTAAAGGCTCTTTGTGGCGTCTCTATAAATAAATGGATATATATATATATATATATATATATATATATATATATATATATATATATATATATATATATCCATTTATTTATAGAGACGCCACAAAGAGCCTTTAGTTCTTATTGGTCACACTCATCCCTCCTCTCTACCTCTTCTTCTTCTTCTCTTTTTATTTTTTATCTTCCGCTCCAACATTTAGCCTGATTTCATCTTTATTTTAGGATCCTGGCTATGAATCTGCCTGGAAAACCACTAGACAAATAAAGGCCCAGACTTTGCCTATATTGCTGTTGGCATTCGGTAAACAGGCAAATGTCAGATCTCCATTAGGCGAGACAATAGATATGCCCTTGAAGGAGGTAGATTCCGATACACGCGCAGACTATCATGTAGAACATTAGAACAAAGGGTGAGTAGAAGTCAATGTTTATCTGGATATTTAAATGCCTGTTTGAGGCTGGGATCTTTGAAGTTTCTGGTAGGGGCCCGAGGCTTTGAAGCTTGCATTTTGTATGAAGTTCTCCCACAGGACAGCTTTTGTCGGTAGAAGACATGAAAAGCTTTGCTCTCTGTGTGTTTCACTGAGAAATATTACAAGATAAGCAAGAAAGAAGAGAGCGCGTTGGTTGGGTACATAATGCCACTTTCTTAGCATAAGGAGGGAAGGCGGCTATTGACTATTTCACGTTGAGTCACATAGTGATATGGAGCTTTGAACGCAATGGTCCTTCCTGGTGCTCATCCGGGAAGGATATCGATACCAAGAAATCTATACAGTAGGGCTTCGGGTACAGCCATTCAGATTATGGGAGGGGGACTGTGACAGACTCACCCGGGACAGAGGATTTTGGAGGGGCCTGAATGCTAGCCTCTTGCCTTCCGATCATGGGCCCTGGCATTTGGGGGAATGGTGCTCTTTGGGAGCTGTATGCCTAGGGACCCTGTATATGCCATATAGCAGTGATGGTGAACCTTGGCACCCCAGATGTTTTGGAACTACATTTCCCATGATGCTCCACTACACTGCAGAGTGCATGAGCATCATGGGAAATGTAGTTCCAAAACATCTGGGGTGCCAAGGTTCACCATCACTGCCATATAGAGTGACTGATCCATACTGTTGGGCCATACGGTGTAAGGAGACAATGGCGGATAAACCCCTCCGTTTTCGGATTATTTTTTATCTCAGAGATGATGTATAAATAACATTCAGGTTTCGGAAAATATTTTAGCGGGGTTTTTTTAATTTTTGTTCCGTATGACCCGCCTCGCCAAGGCCTGATTGGTCGGATTGTAGTGTAGTTGGGTTGATTGCTAGTTCTTGTTGGAGACGGACAATTCTTTCTCCCCTGTTCCTTGGCAGAACAAGCCCTGGGCGGATGGAGCTGCAGGTCAATATGTTCACTTAGTGTGACTGATCGTTCCTGCAGGTCCCCTTAGATTCTCTTGCTGCGCTGTCTCCGCCATTCATGTGGAACCTGAGCCGCTGACCATCTTCTGAGAATCCCAGAAAACAGCTTCCCAGTCTTCCAATGTGTGTTTGCTCAAAAGGGGCTGCATTTACAGTCAGTGTGGGAGGACGGTCACACTTATGCTACCAAATGGCTTATAGACCTGGTTATACAGCTGTTCAATTAAATGGCAACCCTAACTAGATGACACTTGGTTTGCTATAGCACTCCCTGCCATCCTCCTATTTATTTTTTCTTTTAATAACACTTACCTTTCAACATTGTTTGTTTTATCCTGTTTTATCAGTGCTGCTGATCTCAATGCGCAAATGTGACACCTGACGACACCAAAGGGCAACAAATCCTTTTCAGTAAATATAATAGCATCAGACTGCAGGCGTGCATTAGTAGACGGTCAGAGACCGTGGACCTGCTTTTGGAGGTGCTCAGAGACTAGGAGCATGATATAGAAACTGTCTAAAAACGAATGACATGCTTTGAGAGATGGTCAGAGACTGGGGACATGCTATACGAGATGGTTGGAGACTGTTTTACTGCTGTAGAAGATTATCAGACACTGGGGGCATGATTTACAAGCTGGTCAGAGACTGACATGTTTTTGGAGATTGTCGGAGACTGTGATTCTGCTTTAGGCGATGGTCAGAGACTGGTTACATGCTATAGGAGATGGTCAGAGACTGGTGAAATGTATTGGCGTTTGGTTAGAGATTGGGGACAAGCTATTGGAGATGATCAGAAACGGGAGACATACTTTAGGAGATTGTCAGAAACTAGTGACATGCAATAGCAGATGGTCAGACTGGGGACGTGCTGTAGGAGATGGTCTCAGACTGGGGACGTGTTGTAGGAGATGGTTTCAGACTGGGGACGTGCTGTAGGAGATGGTCTCAGACTGGGGACGTGCTGTAGGAGATGGTCTCAGACTGGGGACGTGCTGTGGGAGCTGGTCAGAGACTGGGGGACGTGCTGTGGGAGCTGGTCAGAGACTGGGGGACGTGCTGTGGGAGCTGGTCAGAGACTGGGGGACGTGCTGTGGGAGCTGGTCAGAGACTGGGGGACGTGCTGTGGGAGCTGGTCAGAGACTGGGGGACGTGCTGTGGGAGCTGGTCAGAGACTGGGGGACGTGCTGTGGGAGCTGGTCAGAGACTGGGGGACGTGCTGTGGGAGCTGGTCAGAGACTGGGGGACGTGCTGTGGGAGCTGGTCAGAGACTGGGGGACGTGCTGTGGGAGCTGGTCAGAGACTGGGGGACGTGCTGTGGGAGCTGGTCAGAGACTGGGGGACGTGCTGTGGGAGCTGGTCAGAGACTGGGGGACGTGCTGTGGGAGCTGGTCAGAGACTGGGGGACGTGCTGTGGGAGCTGGTCAGACTGGTGATATGCTATAGGTCGGAGATGATCAGAAACTAAGGAAAGGGGCATAGTCCAAGAGTAAAGACCTGTATAGGAGATGGCCCGAAAATGAGGACATGCTATAGTTACTGGTCTGAGACATGGTATAGGAGAGGGTCAGAAACTAGGGACGTGTTCTGGAGACTGTCAAAAACTGAGGATATGCTACCGGAGTTAGAGACGGTTAGAGATTTGGGACATGCTATATGGAATGACACGGCCAGGGATCGATGAGACACGGCCAGGGATCGATGCAAATACAATCCCTTTACAATCTATGCTTTCACAGTTGTGCTCCCTGCAGGCCCCTTATAAATGATTGGTGCCACATTTCATATTGCAAATATTTTTTATTTTATTTTTAGTTTTGATATATCATAATTTTTTATTTATTTTTTCAGTTTGATATTTCCTATCTCTAAAATTTTAGAGGAAATAAAAAAGCAAAAAAATAAGGGGATGATGGACAGTAAGATAGTGTGAAAAACCTGTCTAAAGAATATTTGCCTTTGCTGGTTGAGTTGGCACCCAAGCACCTAAGGCCCTGAGGGCATGGCTTTATAAACACAAGCATCCCATAAATGTGCTGCTGTACGGGCAATAAACTCTTTTATATCTATTATACCCTTTTAATGGTTTTATTACTGCCAATTCGTCTTGCATTTATACTGTGTGGTCCTTATGGAGGCACTAGGTGCTGCACAGCTGCCCCCCCCAAACCCAGCTAGGTACCCGCCGGTGGTATTAATTGAAGAATTTAATGAAACATCCGATTGGTTGTTACAGGAACGCTCCTTCCTGCTGGCACTTTGATAAATAAAACCAATTGTATCTTTCTATAAGAGATAAGGGCCCAATGTCTGCACACAGAACCTCGGAGGATTCTATTTATCACAGGGTTCCGCTCTGGTGACCGCACTTGAAGCAGATAAATGAATGTGGTCTCTGTGACCTTCTATTCCAACTACATCTCATCACAGAGAGCGATACATTCTCCCCCCTTAGAATTCATGTCACTGGGCGCACAGCTTCCCACCAATGAATGTTTTCCATTGCTAATTCAGCACAGGACGGAAATGAGGGTTTGGTTGTAGAAAAATAACTAGATGGATTCTGTTACACGGCTTATCAGGAGGGAGAGGGAGGTGGTTGGCATTGGGTGGGTGCATTTGTTACAGCCCTCAGCTACGGGTATGTGCTACGTGTGATGGGGGCTCTTAGCAAAACAATTAAATATAAAACCCCAAAATGTAATATATTGCAGCTTACATGTCCTTAGTGGCTGCATTTGTTTTTTCTTTACTTTTTTTTTTTTTTTTTTTTAAACCTGGTGATCCTGCGAATAGCACACGTCTACTGGCTATCATGGGACTTCAAACATGGCTGCCTTTTGTTCTTATCCATTACATGAGATGGGGCAATTGGTAGTTGCAGAAGAAAGATAAGTGTTTTCGGCTCCCAGGTCAGTTCACAGAAAGTGACAAGGACATTGCATTTATGGCAAGATCAGTGGCGGCTCGTCCATTAAGGGCACACGGGTGCCGCCCCCTCTATCACGCCACCCCTCCATATGATTAATGGATAGATTCATGCATAGCATGTGTTAGGCAGCGTACACACGACCGTTTTTTCTCGGCAGAATTCAGCAAGAACCTCGATGGGAGACGTATTCTGCCGAGGAAACCGGTCGTGTGTACACTTTTCGCCGAGCAACCCGTCGAGGAACTCGTCGAGCCAAAAAGAGAGCAGGTTCTCTATTTCCTCGTTGTTCAATGGGAAAATTTGGCTCGACTAGCTTTTTGACTGCCAAACTAGGAACTCGACGGGCAGAACGATAAGTTTCGCCCGACGAGTTTCTCGGTCGTGTGTACGCCGCATTACAGACTCACCGGAGACATCCCCGGACCCTCTTATGTCTAAAATCATCCTATGTCCTCTAGGGGCATAGGATGACTGAGAAATTATATCTTGGACTACCTGAGATGTGATTATTATGTAATTATTATCCACAATATATTCCAGGATATCTGTAAAGAACTATTTACTGTTTGTTGATTCTGAACTCAACAGGTTAATTGTAAGAGTGACTCATTCATACTGTTGGGACACATACTGTTATATGCTAATGCCATCACCTCCAGCCACCTGTCTGCTCTCTGTGCTAATTGACCATGCTATTGTGTGAAGATGTCCTGTGTTTACACTTATGATAATGTGTATTATATAGCAGACGTGACGTCTACTCTGAAAGGTCATATCTGTGAGTCACCTAGTCTGGGTAGATGATTAGTTAATTAGCTCATGTTGATTTGTGTTCTGGTTGCCTCCTCTTTAAACTGTATGTAGCGGTACCCCCGAAGGAGCTGCTGATAGTTGAATGGGATGGCACATTACCTCATGGCTCTTGTAGAATGTCTAGGGGTGAATGATGCATACAGCAGTAGTAAAGGAATGCCTGCAAAGAAATGTCTTTTATGTGCTCTTTATTACCCAGCCGGGCTATAACGGTGAACTGGTGATGAAAAGGACAGACAGAGATTGAAAGAGAAAAGCAGATTCAGGCGTAGTATTTGGAACAGTCCTGTTCCCATGTGAAACACTTTCCATACCACTCTTACTTGAGTGGGCTTTGCGTACCCGGATAGGCCTCTCTCACTGACTTAGCAGCCGAAGTATCGCTCAAACCTTTTCAGGACAAAGTCTCTGCCACAGACCCTCCCAAATGAACGTCAGGGAGACACCTCGGCCACAGGCCCTCTCTGATTGCAGATACGGAGGTAACCCTCCTAGGTAAAGTTACACCTGGATCTTCTTCTTAACGTCGCCCAGTGTCCGTTACCTTGATTCCCGGTGGTTCCCCGGAATCCTTTTGGATCGCCAGCATCTAATTGGCGTTCCTCAGATGGACTCCCCACCGACAGCTACACTTGCTTGGGATCTACAAAAGCAGGAACCCAGTCGACCACTAAGTCCCCATCCTGTTTCAATGTTCCGGACCAACATGGCCCCGAAACCAGGAACAACGTGTGGCACGCACGCCCCTTCCATGTAGGCCATAACGCTTGGGCGTGGTGATGTGGCCACCCTAAAGGTGGGTGCCACACTGGAAGAAAACCCCCACCAATATGGCGTCTGTTCCATGAGTACCCTCTCCCAGCATGCCCGGCGAGGCCCAAGCCTCCTGATTGGTCGCTGGGAGAGAACACCCAAACCTCAACTCCACTGCTGCCACCTACCGCACCGGGGTGGGAAAACACCCCAGCGCAACAGAATGAGCCCACAGCACAGCCAAGCTGAAACAGAGACCCTAATTGATTGCAGTTAGAAACGTTAGAGTCGCTTACATTCTGATTATCCCTCTAAATTTCAATAGCACCGGTACTTGGAAGTAACCCGGCGCTACATGTATAGAAGGTTGTATTCTTGGTTCTTTTAAACACTCCATGTTCAGCAGACAAACAAGCCTCGTCTCGTTGTGTGCTTGTGTGCAGCTGGAACATCTGATATCTATATCCAGACTGATAGGAAGTGGTATATGATGGAAGCACTCAAGCGGAGTGTGGGATGTTCCGTTACAGCATGAATCTATCCATGGCTGCCGCGGCCACTCATGTGTCCGGCTTCTTTCAGGACGCCGGGTGTGTGAATTACAGCGGCGTTTTTTTTTTTTTTTTTTAAGCACCTGATTAGGTCCTATGTCTCTAATGGGCTTCAAAATAGGGTGGACTCGGAACACAGAGCATTGCGCTCAGGGTCCACCCAGGTGTGCTACAAAAGCAAATGAATATTCGCTTTTCTAACTCTGAAGAGCTTCTCTGCCAATCAGGAAGAGCAAATCTGTTACCCGTTACCTGATTGACTGAAAGGTCAGCAGGGTTGCCAACTTTCAGTAAATTTACAGACCGTTTTTAAAATCCCTAATTGTTGAATCAGGTACATAGCATCACTGGTTGCCATGACTTTGTCGGGTACACAGCATCACTGGTTGCCATGACTTTGTCGGGTACACAGCATCACTGGTTGCCATGACTTTGTCGGGTACACAGCATCACTGGTTGCCATGACTTTGTCGGGTACACAGCATCACTGGTTGCCATGACTTTGTCGGGTACACAGCATCACTGGTTGCCATGACTTTGTCGGGTACACAGCATCACTGGTTGCCATGACTTTGTCGGGTACACAGCATCACTGGTTGCTATGACTTTGTCGGGTACACAGCATCACTGGTTGCCATGACTTTGTCGGGTACATAGCATCACTGGTTGCCATGACTTTGTTGGGTACACAGCATACCTTCTGGGGTGCAGTCTACTTTCTCCATGGCAGGAGGTGCTTTTCTGCAGAGTGTCTCCAGTTTCCTGGGTCACTGGGGAAGTTATCCCATTATATGCTGCCTCCCCATGTGACTCTAGTGGCCATCTTGGGTCAATTGGAGCCTTTTTAAGGCCCCCTGGCTCCCAGGTTTGGCAGGCATTTGAGAGTTTGTAGTGTAGTGACAGGTACCCTGCCTGGTAGGGACAGCACTACCGTCAGGGAAAGGTTCCTGATGGGGTGGGGGGTGGGCTTAGGGCTCGCAACTTCTCTGGACACCTGCCTGTTTGGGTACAAGACAACCAGGCGGCATTCTTCCCCGCTCTACAGGCACTGTCAGTTCGGCTGCATCCAGCTCTCTACACGCTGCTGGAACTGTGAGTGTTTCCGGTCTGGCTGCTGTCCCACCAGGTTATCTGTTAACTGTCTCTGCTTTACTTCAATACAAGTTCTTTCAATGCACTGGGAATGAGTGTATTTTTTTCCGCCACATCACGCTGCATCCCGCCTACACGCATTAACCATCAGAAGTATTTATATTGCTGTTAAAGCGAACTCCCACCAAGAAATGAAACTTCCGCCGATCGGAATCCCCCCCCCCCCCCCCCCCGACGCCACATTTGGCACCTTTCAGGGGGGGAGCAGATACCTGTCAAATCCATATATCTGCTCCCACTTCTGGGGAAACATCGCCACACTTTGTAAGGCTAACCTATGCAATATCCGGCCCCTCTCTGCTGTCTTCTGGGAGGCACACAGGTCCCAGAAGACAGCAGGGACCATTCAGAACGCACAGTGTGACGTGCATGCTCAGTAGGGAGTGACATAAACCATAAGGGTCCTTTCACACGAAGCGGACCGTTTTTGATCCCCGCTGAGCTGTCGGCGGACAGGGCGGTCCCCGCACACTGTGCAGAGACCGCCCTGTCTTTCCTCCGCTCTCCCCTATGGGGAATCGGATGAATACGGACCGTCTGTCCATATTCATCCGATCCGATCCGCCAGACGGAAGAAAAATAGGGTTTTCTTCCGTCCGAAAAAAACAGATCTTTGCGGACGTTAGCGGATCTTTGCGGACATTAGCGGATGCATCATTCGCTGAGGGAATGCTGAGGTGCATTACAAGTCTGTAAACGGACTTGTAAAAAACGGACAAACGGTCCGTACGTGTGAAAGGACCCTAAGTCTTCACTTCCTGGTTTCTTTATCAGGAATGGCGGCGGCAGCACCTGGGAGTTGATCGGAAGATCCGCTGGGGATGCCAACATCTCTGCCTCCCTGGACAGGTAGGTGTCCTAATATTAAATGTTGGCAGCTACCGTATTTGTAGCTGCGGACTTAAAAAAAAAAATCCAGGTGGAACTCCACTTTAACTTGTCTTTTTAACACTACTAGAAAAAAAGATTCTTCTATGGACTAAATTTTTTTTTTTTTGCTAAGTGCCATTTTATTTGTACTTTTGTGTATTTATGTTATTTGCCTTTTCCTGACTCTCGTATATCTGTAACTACATGAAGATGTGACTTTTTGTCTGTATCGCTTACATTAGGACGCAGACCGACTTTAATTACTCTGCTCATTATGATTCAAATGACATGCACATAACACAGGCAATGCATTATGTAGAGAGAAGTGCGTTTGTTTTAATTAGATGAGCATTGGAGTTCACAAAACCTCATTTGGCCTCCCTTCCATCTTGTATTTATGGGTTCATTAACTCTAATGGTGAAGTGCTATTTGCAGAGAATACATGTGTGTCATTTCTTGTGTTGCCATGTACAAGGTTCTCTAGACGGGGGGGCTTCCTTCTGCCCCTTTCAGAATAAAGATGGGAAATCCCTGTACACACAAATCTGATATTGTTAGAGCCAGTAAAATAAGTTTTGTATTAAAGTAATACCAAACCCAGCATTAAAGGGGTTGTAAAGGAAAACATTGAGGGTGGAGGGGGCGAGCAGGAGTGTCAGGATGCTCCTTTCTTTATCTGCAAAGTAGAGAGTGTCCTGACTTGCCTGCTCGCCCCCTCCCCCCTCAAAAGGCTTTCTCCACACCAGGGAGAAAGCCTTGCATTACTGTGTGGAGTTACATACAGAAGAACAGGAAGTGAGGATTTCTCAGAAGAAATAAGGACAGTTAAAAGCAAAATAGAAGGATGAGGTAAGTGAAGGAGGACTGCACTAAGGTAAAGGAAGCTATTTAGGGAAAAAAATGTTTTCCTTTACAACCCCTTTAACCACTTGTCCACCATCAAATGACGGCAGGCAGAGGACTCCATTGTTCTGACAGCACGTCATATGACGTGCTGTCTCTTTAAAGCCGCGGGCGGGGGCGCGCCGCTCTGCTGGGATCCCAGTCCGAGTGCCCGGCAGCAACGATCGCCGCCGGGCACACGCGATTGCCCAGTAACTGAGCGGGGACGTGGAGCTCTGTGTGTAAACACAGAGCTCCACGTCCTGTCAGGGAGAGAGGAGACCGATGCTGTGTCCCTTGTACATAGGGACACAATCGGTCACCTCCCCCAGTCACCCCCCCTCCCCCTACAGTTAGAACACTCATAGGACACACATTTAACCCCTTCCCCGCCCCCTAGTGGTTAACCCCTTCACTGCCAGTCACCAGTCGCATTTATACAGTAATCAATGCATATTTATAGCATTGTTCACTGTATAAATGTAAATGGTCCCAAAAATGTCACAAAAGTGTCCGAAGTGTCCGCCATAACGTCGCAGTCCCATTAATAGTAAAAAAATAAAATAATAAAAATGCCATAAACTATCCCCTATTTTGTAAACACTATAAATTTTGCGCAAACCAATCGATAAACGCTTATTGCATTTTTTTTTTACGTATTCTTCTACATATTTTTGGTAAAAAAAAAATATTTTTTACTTTTTGCTATAATAAATATCCCCAAAAATTATATAAAAAATATTTTTTTTTTCCTCAGTTTAGGTCGATACGTATTCTTCTACATATTTTTGGTATCGGCCTAAACTGCGGAAAAAAATATTTTTTTTATATATTTTTGGGGATATTTATTGTAGCAAAAAGTAAAAAATATTCTTTTTTTTTTTTCAAAATTGACGCTCTATTTTTGTTTATAGCGCAAAAAATAAAAACCGCAGAGGTGATCAAATACCACCAAAAGAAAGCTCTATTTGTGGGAAAAAAAGGACGCCAATTTTGTTTGGGAGCCACGTCGTACGCGCAATTGTCAGTTAAAGCGACGCAGTGCCGGAAGCTTAAATTTCGTCTGGGCAGGAAGGGGGTGTAGGTGCACAGTAGGCAAGTGGTTAAGGCTCTAAAAAGCGATCCACAGCCATTGGGGCTAAGGCACTGCAACCATGAGCCAAGTGTTTGGTTTGCGATTGCAGGACAGCCCCATTAACTTTAATGGCAAGCTTAAAGGATCACTAAAGGAAAAAAAAATTTTTTTGCTGAAATGACTGTTTACAGGGTATAGAGATAAACAAGTTAACTGATTCCTTTTAAAAATGATTAAAAATAGATAAAAATCAATCATATAATGTAGGGTTGTCCCGATACCACTTTTTTAGGACCGAGTACGAGTACCGATACTTTTTTTCAAGTAGTCGCCGATACCGAATACCGATACTTTTTTTTTTTAAACGTGTCCCCAAATGCAGCCATGTCCCCCACATATTGCAGCCATGTATGTCCCCCCCACATATTGCAGCCATGTATGTCCCCCCCACATATTGCAGCCATGTATGTCCCCCCCACATATTGCAGCCATGTCATGTCCCCCACATATTGCAGCCATGTCCTGTCCCCCACATATTGCAGCCATGTCCTGTCCCCCACATATTGCAGCCATGTCCTGTCCCCCACATATTGCAGCCATGTCATGTCCCCCACATATTGCAGCCATGTCATGTCCCCCACATATTGCAGCCATGTCATGTCCCCCACATATTGCAGCCATGTCATGTCCCCCACATATTGCAGCCATGTCATGTCCCCCACATATTGCAGCCATGTCATGTCCCCCACATATTGCAGCCATGTCATGTCCCCCACATATTGCAGCCATGTCATGTCCCCCACATATTGCAGCCATGTCATGTCCCCCACATATTGCAGCCATGTCCTGTCCCCCACATATTGCAGCCATGTCCTGTCCCCCACATATTGCAGCCATGTCCTGTCCCCCACATATTGCAGCCATGTCCTGTCCCCCACATATTGCAGCCATGTCCTGTCCCCCACATATTGCAGCCATGTCCTGTCCCCCACATATTGCAGCCATGTCCTGTCCCCCACATATTGCAGCCATGTCCTGTCCCCCACATATTGCAGCCATGTCCTGTCCCCCACATATTGCAGCCATGTCCTGTCCCCCACATATTGCAGCCATGTCCTGTCCCCCACATATTGCAGCCATGTCCTGTCCCCCACATATTGCAGCCATGTCCTGTCCCCCACATATTGCAGCCATGTCATGTCCCCCACATATTGCAGCCATGTCATGTCCCCCACATATTGCAGCCATGTCATGTCCCCCACATATTGCAGCCATGTCATGTCCCCCCACATATTGCATCCATGTCATGTTCCCCACATATTGCAGCCATGTCATGTCCCCCACATATGCATCCATGTCATGTCCCCCACATATGCATCCATGTCATGTCCCCCACATATGCATCCATGTCATGTCCCCCACATATGCATCCATGTCATGTCCCCCACATATGCATCCATGTCATGTCCCCCACATATGCATCCATGTCATGTCCCCCACATATGCATCCATGTCATGTCCCCCACATATGCAGCCATGTCATGTCCCCCACATATGCAGCCATGTCATGTCCCCCACATATGCATCCATGTCACGTCCCCCACATATGCATCCATGTCATGTCCCCCACATATGCAGCCATGTCATGTCCCCCACATATGCAGCCATGTCATGTCCCCCACATATGCAGCCATGTTAATCCCCGTGCAACACAGCGGGCATTACAAGTTTTCGTTGGTAAACTTCTAATACCCGCGGCACCATGTATGGACACGCGATTGGACGCATCCGTCCAATCGTGAGCAAGGGGGGAGTGTCTATGCACATATCCGTGTAAAGACAGTCGCGTGTCTATACATGGCGGCGCGGGTATTGCAAGTTTACCAACGAAAAACTTTCAATGCCCGCTGTGTTGCACGGGGATTAGCGGCGGTTGGCGGCGAGCGGCGTGTGGCGAGCGGCGGTGGAGGGGTGGGGTTGTCGGGGGAAGTATTTTATTTAGGTATCGGGGGTATTTGAGGGAGTACAAGTACTCCCGCAAATACTCAAAAACTGGTATCGGGACAACCCTAATATAATGTGCCTCTAGTTTCACTTTCGTTTTTAAACTGGTTTTGTGTTTATGTGAAGTAGAGAGAGAGAGACAAAACAAAAACAAACAAATCCAGGGCGAGTTTTAGACACACAGCTTGGACCACAGTGAAAAGCTGCCATGAGATTTTTCATAAGGAGCCAGACAAGCAGGAAGTGTGGAGATCAGAGAAGTATTACAGTAACTTCAAAGCAAAAATGAACAATGAGAAGATGAAAACAGCATTGCATTAAGGTAAAGGAAGCTATTTAGCTAAAAAAAAAATTTCCTTTAGTGATCCTTTAAAGTGGCGGCGCTGCCTATCAACTCGGCATGT
>CM056056.1:33147715-33182715 GCA_029574335.1 Rana kukunoris
GCAGCGGCGATCGGGTCCGCGAATCCCGCGGTCCCGGTCCTGGAGCTTCGGACCGGGTCGCGGGCGCGCGCCCGCGCCCCACGGCTGGGTACTAAAACCAACGTATATATACGTTGATGTGCCCAGCCGTGCCATTCTGCCGACGTAAATCTGCAGGAGGCGGTCCTTAAGTGCTTAATATGCGCTCAACAACTATGATCTCCAGGGGGCCCCTTCAACACTCAAGCCCAGGAGCCCCCACCACCCTAAGTCCTGCCCTGCATGTATCTATCTATCTCAGTGATGGAATAGCAGTAAGTACACTAATGAGGTCACATGTGAATGCAGGATACCCAATAGGCCTAAGCACTGCCCCTCCTCCTCCCCCTCAGTGCTGCTCTATAGAGGATTACAGTAAAATTCAGGGCGGTTTTTCAGCGGGAACTTGGTGAAACTCTGTTCCCCCACCTCTGGCTCAGGCCCTTCACTCCCTGCTCATCACTATCGCTTGTAAACAGAAGTCCAGCTTCTGTGTTTACAAGTGACAGCTTGACTCTCAGCGACTCCTGTAGGTCCAATCTCCTGAGTGGCTCCCACTGAGTACAGGATGGGGACAAGGGAGATGCAGGTACCCGGGGGGGCAAAGAGGATGCAAACACCCCCAATGGATGATCTCCCTGCAAGCGAGAGAGGTGTGTGGGGAGGTATTAGAGCCAGCTGGGTGCTTCAACCTAATACAGCAACAAATGTAAGGTGGAAGATGGTGGAGCTTTTAAGGGGGAGACTATGAGTAGAGGGGGGTTGCCTGCACAGGTCAGAGCTGAAAATGGGTGAAAGTGAGATGTGGATGGGGAATGCAGAGGTTGGCAGCTGTGGAAGAAGGCTGAATCCTTCACTCTGTGTGTAGAGCAGCTTGACAAATTTGTTTGGAGTCTAGGAGCAGGGCCGTTTAAAGGAATTTGGGGGCCCCAAGCAAAATGGATATGGAGGCCCCCCAACCCCCCCCCCCCCCCACGCAAAACCTACAGGAACCAGGAACTTACTCCCCTCCTCCCTATGTTCTTTTTATTCCCCCCTCCCCGTGTTTTTTTTACCCCCCCCCCATGTTCTTTTTACTCCCCCCTCCCTGTGTGCACTTCCTTTCGGTTCAGCCAGGAACAGGAAACTGTGTCTCCTGTACCGCGCGGTACCTGGCCGGAGTCTGGACTGACAGGAGGAAGGAAGAGGAGCTCGACCACACTACAGAGAAGGGGAAGTGACAACTCGAGGCAGCAGTGCTCAGGCGGCTGCAGCATATAGGAAGCTTAGCATGGCAAGGGCCATGATTGGGGCCCTAGGCCAGCTCGGGGGCCCCATGCAATTGCTTGGTTTGCTTGCCTTGTAGCGACGGGCCTGTCTAGGAGCCAGCTAAAAAAGTTAGAAGCCAGGAACGCGCCCCATCCCGCCAAGCTCGCGCCCCGTCCCGCCAAGCTCACATGCAGAAGCGAACCCATACGTGTTCAAACCACAAATGTGAGGTATCGCCGCGATTGGTAAAGCGAGAGCAATAATTCTAGCTCTAGACCTCCTCTGTAACTCAAAACATGCAACCTGTAGAATTATATTTAAACGTTGCCTATGGAGATTTTAAAGGGTAATAGTTTGACGCCATTTCACGAGCGGATGCAATTTTGAAGCGTGACATGTTGGGTATCTATTTACTTGGCGTAACATTATCTTTACCATATAAAATAATTGGGCTGATTTTACTGTTGTCTTATTATTTAATAAAATGAAGTGTATTTTTTTTCCCCAAAAAGTGCTCTTGTAAGACCGCTGTGCAAATATGGACCCTGAACTCTGTGTTACCCCCCCCAACTCTGCACATAATGCACTCCTGGTATTTAATGCCTTTTTTAGAACCTCTCGCTGTTAAATTTGGAGGGTGTGTTTGGGGGGGGAGTGGCTCGTGGTTGAGTTCCTGCACCTGCTTTCTGAGAAAAAAAAAAAGCCCTGGTAAAATTTAAATAAAGTTATGGTTTAACACTAGTTTAGATTTAATTGAACTGATTTTTTTATAAATACATGCATTATATTTTTTAAATTGGACTAATGTTCAGGCTTAAGTGCTCTTCGTCCGAGCACAACGTTAAACAAGCCAATTCAAGCCTCGGGCTCTAATCACGTCCTTGTTTAACATTGACGGACCTGATAGAAGTCTATTAGTCTGGTGCCCTGCAGTGCACTTGTACACATAGAACAATTTTTAAATAAATCATAATATTAATTAAAAAAAATTAAGTTTTAAGTAAGTCTATAACATAAACTCTGCATCGGAATCTTCCGAGGAAGATCTACCGAGTGAAACATATTGAGAGTGGTAGTGCCTGTTCTTTATGCCTTTATGGAACAAGTGATTTATTTTTATTTTTTGTTTGAATGTATAATTGTTCTCATGTCTTTTTAAACATTGTAATAACATTTCGACTTTTTTATTTTTTATTTTTTTATACATTGTATGAGTAATTTTACTACCCACCCCAATGCCATTAGTCTCGAGGCTTGTGACCTTTTGTCCCTTCAATTTTTTGTAACATTTTTTAAGATGTTTAAAAAATGTTAGTCATATTATAATTTATTTAAAAATAAATCGTTCTTTAAATCGCTTTCCTATTGGTCACAACTTTTGGGGGACGGCACCCCTGTCCCCCCTTATGAATCGGCCGCCACTGGTATAGCAGTCTTGTGACTTCCATTGGTGTCTGGCCAAGCAATGGTTAAAGCTTGTTTTAACTCAAAACAAAAATAAACATTATCCACATTCTATAGGTAATGATAAAGAAAATACCACATTCCAATAATAATATATACATTTATAATATTAAGGCTGTGGAAATTAACTTTTAATTCCTCGATTAATCTTAAATTTTTTTGATCGATCAAAATTCCGTTGATTGGTACTCTCCTCTCCGGCAGCTTCCGGACCTTCAGGGAGTTCCGTCGGAGATCACAGACGGCGATGGTGCTTGCCGTGTCCATCTTAAGGGCTCCTTTCCTGTGCCTTCATATCTGCATGCCGTCGGGACCTTACTATCTGCCACACGCAAGGGCTGTTACACTTCCCTCTATCACTTCCCTCTATCACTTCCCTCTATCACTTCCCTGTATCAACCTGGGATTCTACAGCCATCCACTGGGAGTTGTGATAGTTCCCTTCATGGGACATCTACATGCCGACGGACTGATGTTAACCCCTCCTCATCTGGATTCAGCAGTGGTATCGTTGTACACATTTTTATACCAGTATCATACTTAGCTACATGTTTTTATGACTGCTTTTGCTACCGTTTGATATTACACAATTTTTACAGTTTGTGTAGCTACATCGATTTTATCTCCAGTGCAATATTTATTTGGTTACCTGCTTGAAGACTATAAAAGTTTTAATGCTATTCCTATCGAGCGCTGCCTTTGTGTGTTTTTTTTGTATCCTGCTATCCATTTTTCCAGTGGTTGGTAGCTGCACTGGGAATCGGCCTGCAAGAAGGAGATCAGCTAAAAGTAGTTGGATCTGTATGTGCGTTCTAATTTAATCGA
The DNA here is from genome assembly GCA_029574335.1 of Rana kukunoris. Taxonomy (NCBI): domain Eukaryota; kingdom Metazoa; phylum Chordata; class Amphibia; order Anura; family Ranidae; genus Rana; species Rana kukunoris. The sequence continues at coordinate 33,151,271 of CM056056.1, forward strand.
AATTGGTTGATCGATTAAAAAACAAATCGATTAATCGAACACCAAAATTGTAATCGGTAACAGCCCTAATAATATATATATATATAAATATATAAACATAAGACACATTACATATAAACATAGACCAACACACTGCAGGAGTCCCTACAGAAAGGAGGATAGAGGGTTAAAGCTTGTAGGAGGAGTTTTCATTCTCCTCTGATTGTCCTATAAAACTGCAGGACCCCTGAGACTCTGTCTGGACAGTTCTGATTGGCCCTGTGCTGATCACATGCACCCTCCTGAGAAAAAAAAAATATTAAGCAATACACGCCAAACTGAGCATGTGCAGAGTGCTCCCAAGTCTCTGTACTATCAGGAGATGGATTGGGGACTGTAAAAGAGGAGGATCCGAGAAGACTGGACCAAACAGTGTTTTTACACAGCGCAGAGCATTACTGTAACTCCTTAGGTTCCACAGAGAAGCATGCTTTGCTGCATATACAGACTGATTTTACTGTTGTGGGTTTAGTAACACTTTACAATCACAACTGGTTAAATAATATTGTCCTCCTGCATATCTGTGGTCATAGTGCCTAACTGCCCAAGATAAGGAGTATTTTCCAAAAACTGGCAGTTATTTTCAATGAGGTTTGAAATTACTGTCACATGAAAAAGATTCTTATCCTTATTGCAGACTTGAGTCTAAATACTGACAAAGAACAGATCTAGGGCTGTAGTTGGAAGGGTGATTTCCAGGTCAATCTAATATCTGCTAAATTGCTTTGCGTTTGCCGGCTGAGCTTTGGTGAAAGTGTAAAGTGTATGTAAACTTTAACAAACTTCTCTTATCTGCTCTCTTTCGGCCTGTTAAGTACACCATTGCAAGAGGTTGATTAACCACTTCCGGAATGCCCCATACATATATATTGTAAACATTGGGGGGTTTAGCTCTTCTGGCAGATGCGTTTTGGTGTAGTGAGTTCACAGCAAACAGGCGATTAGCGTTAAGGGCCTGGTAGCCCACGTTTATTAAAAGGGGATAAACAAAACAAAAAGTCCATTCACAGGAATCCCACGCAGGGGTTTAAACGACATCCAAAGATAAATGAAAATACCAGCCCACATGGCTACTCTTCAACAGCACTGCTGTTATAGGTAATGGTTCCTCAAACCATCCGCTCCTCCAGACCCACGGTCCTGGATGCACAAGGCCCAAAGTCCTTCAACGCACACAGCGTCCGTCCCAACACAGGGACACAGCGTCCGTCCCAACACAGGGACACAGCGACAGTCACAGCCACTGTTCACCTTCCTTCCCCTCTCCTTCCTTCCCAGCCCTTCATTTAATGAGCTGTCTGCACCTGGGCAGGCAGCTTGCAAGCTATCTTAAAAACCTGGACACAGGTTGGAGATCCGGTCCCACCCAGATCCCAGCTCTGCAATCTGGTTATATGCAGACCGTGTGTCCATTTCATCATCATTTTTATAGTTACAGTAGCGCCTACTGTTACATACCTCCCCCCCTTGTTTCGAACCCGTAGGGGGCGGAACACACCAGCCCGAATCATTGATTGGGGCACCTCTGCGCCAGCTGTAGGCCCAATCTTTTTTTCGGGTGCGTTTCCAGGCACGCTCTACCCTGGATCGCAACAGGGTTCTATAATTCTGTATACTCTGCCTTCCCACTCTTCTCTTGGGGTCCCTGAGCATACTCTCCTCTCTTGGGGAAACTCTGCCTTCCCTGATCCTACCTTTCACCACAGGACTTTCAGGTTCAAAAAACTCTCTCTGGTTACCCACGGCAACCACATCACTTTTAACAGCACCACTCATTAGCCAATCAGACATTTCAATGTCACCCAGTCCAACACAGTCAGTGCCATACATCTCAGTGTTTGTTAGAACTAGACCCGAGGAGGGACCACACACAGGTAAGTGACTACAACCCATTGGTCCATAGCACATCTCCACTTCACCTGTTGTCCAACACTCCATGGGCAACTGATCTAACAAATGACACTGATCCACGCATAAACTACTTCTTTCTGATGTACACCTTACATTGTTGCAGAAACCAACATTAGTAATTTTTCTCACAGCATCTCCGGGTACCTTAAGTTGTACCTCTTTCTGAGTGTTAGAAAGCATCTCTGCTAGTGCTGCGTCTATTCTGGGCCCTTCCTTCTCATAAGGTTTAGCTGGTGAGACAGTATATGCGCCCTCCACTGACTTCTGCTCAGCTGCACCTCGGACCACACCAGCAGGGATGTTTCTAGTCACTACACCAGCCGGAGAGACCTTTGATGTCTCCAACAGTTCTGAGCGCCTTCCATACCACTCAGTAACTAGGGGCACCCTCTTAAAGAACCTCAGGACTATTTGCCACATTGTTAATAAGCATTGGACCCACCAATACAACTCATGATCAAAGTTTCCCTGCACAGCCTGTACCACCTGGCTCCACCTATTGGTACTACGCAGCACAACCTGGTCCGTCTGTGGTGGAGACACCCAAGTGTACAGCGAGTGCATTTTTACCAACTCCAACATTTCTAATAAAGTTTGTGTCATCTCTATGCAACCCATGTCTAAATACCAGACCTTTCTAGGGACCTTTTTCCTGTCCAAGACATGGAGGGGCTCACCCACTGCAAGTTGAAAGGGTGAGACATATGAAGAGACCTCCACCTCCTTGGAGGTACCCATCATCACTGCCTGTTGCTCCCCTGGAGCACTATCAGACACATGTCTCACACTTTTCCTTCCTGCACCAGTGTCAATGAGCCTCTGCAGGTCATTACAAGACACATTGTCACCTTGACACTTGCTACTACTTAGTTGCTGGGTTGTGGACAACACATCTGCCATGTCTACACCAAGAACCGTTCCTTTAGACTGGAGGTGATCAACCTTCACAGGGGCGGACATGCCCTTGAGCACCGGCCACCCTGCAAACCATCTGTCTGGCATAACAGATGTTGTGTCCACACACTTGTCTCCCATCATTGCTTTATAACTCATGGTTACTTTGTTTAGCGTTGCGACTGTTTCCTTGCACCATGCTTCCCAGTCTGTGGTACTTCCCTGACAGGCATTCTGCAGCGCTGCATCACCTGTCCCAAGAGGCACCAAAGGAACCTGGGAATCACTAGCCACAACATCACCTGGGTCATTTCTATACATATCCGCTTGGGATGACACATTATCTGACAAGGCAGGCTGTAATACATGCTTTTGCCCTACCAGCTCTGGGGGCGCTACTGACACACACAGCTCTGCACTTTCAGCTTTTGCAGGCTGAATTAACCCCTTGACAACTGGGTTACACTTAGGGTTGTGGGGCTCCGCCCACACACACTCACGGTGTGACACAGTCTTCCCTTGTTTCACCAGAGTAGCACCACAACCATCCTGGAAAACCTCTGGCTCCAACCCATGGAGATCCCATGAGACTTCCCTGGACAATCCTGTGCGTCCGGTTGCTATGGGAGATATCCTCCTCCCACCATTGGTAGTAAACACATTTTCAACATTTACCCTTTTATCAGCATAACAATCAGAATTTTCATTACGCTTATACATAACTTCTACTTTTGCGGATTGTCCATTACCCACCACAGCCTGCGAGCCTCTCCTCACAGCACCCTCTATTTTTAAAGGGGAACTCTTTGCTCCTTGAGCAGCTCCATAGCTGACCTGGGAAACGCCCTGCTTAGCCACTGCGAGCTCCTTGGATGTTTCCCTGGGCAACTCTGCAGCACCTGTCACTAGGGAACATGGCACAAAGACAGTTTTGGTCACCCCTAGTTCAACTTTCCCAGCACTCTGCTGGATTATAGCAGGCACATGCACAGTCCCCATGTCCATTTGTACTGCAGATCTCTCCGCTGAACATACCCCCACTTCACTGGGATCATAAACTGAAACAGTCTTACCATTTTCAGTGGCTGGTATCATGGTCTTCACTTGAGTTCGCTGTCTCTTAGCTGCATCTATACCAGCTACTGTCTCTTTGGGGCCAAAGGATGACACTGCAGCCTTTCCAGACCCAACACCCCCTGCAGGCCACACAGACTTCTTGCCACTGTTGCCAGGGGTGACAACCGATATGTTTGCAGAAAACGCACAGCTGGTATACTGACGCACACTCATGCTCTCCTGAGCCATTGCTTGACTGGTGCTCTGTTGTCGCAGTGATGCCTCTCCAGTTGCTATGGGTGACGACCTCCCTTTGCTGAAGAATTGCTGGCGGCCCATGATGCGATGAAACTCTCCTCTAAGAAGGATTTCCTCTTTAAACTTGCGGTAATCATCCTGGTCTCCGTCCATCAAATGGTAAACCGACCGATACTCTACCAGCAATAAGGTTTGCAGCAATTTTGGCCACCGGTCTATAGGCCATTTCCTCCTTACAGCGACTTTTTCAAATTTTTCCAGGAAGTCTCCAACCTCCTCTGTAGGTAGCATGGGTTGCATATAGTCAGAGGCCACTATCTCAGCCCATTTTTACCGCATCCGATTCTTTAGTCTGGTTCCACTTGAACCACTCATTCACAGTCTCATACACCACTGGCCCCTTTTTACTGGCCTCATCTGGGTTGCTATGGGCAACCACTCTACATCCTGGCTTTTGGTCAGCCTCTCTTCTGGCACAGAACACAGGATTCCTTCCGCTGGATCCTGTCTTAAGCTGTGTCGCTTTCACACTTTTTGCAATAGCTGTTGGTTTAACTGCAGCAGCGTTGCCAGGGGCAACAACACCTCTCTTTGTAGTGAAGATTGTCTTGCCTTCCACTTCAGCTTTGTCTAATTCTGCCAGGTGTCGCTTGCACCAATCCACTGCAGATTCAAATGCTGGTGGATGCTCCACACTAGCAGTCCCATATTCACTCATTGCAGCAGTGTTGCTAGGGGCGACAGCAGCCCTCTTTTCACTTGAAAAACTTTGTTCAGGCATGTATGGGGTTCTATCAGGCGGTAACAACCCCTCCAGCCACAGAGCTCTATCTCTGGCTTCAGCAAGAAACGCCTCCTTTTTCTGTTTTGACCGCCCCATCCTTGCGGTGTTGCACACAGCAACCAGTAACACAGTTCACAGCAGAGAAGAGAAAAAAAAAACGTGATTCTTCTTTCACAGGTACACAACACAGTCCATCAAATTTCTGTGCAATGCTGTTTGCCTGGCTGCCACACACAGCTAGCAGCAGTTCCTGATGCGACTCACCACTGTAGCAAGGACCCGGATTCCACCGTTTAGATGCCCGCTGAATCCACCACTGTAAACATTGGGGGGTTTAGCTCTTCTGGCAGATGCGTTTTGGTGTAGTGAGTTCACAGCAAACAGGCAATTAGCGTTAAGGGCCTGGTAGCCCACGTTTATTAAAAGGGGATAAACAAAACAAAAAGTCCATTCACAGGAATCCCACGCAGGGGTTTAAACGACATCCAAAGATAAATGAAAATACCAGCCCACATGGCTACTCTTCAACAGCACTGCTGTTATAGGTAATGGTTCCTCAAACCATCCGCTCCTCCAGACCCACGGTCCTGGATGCACAAGGCCCAAAGTCCTTCAACGCACACAGCGCCGTCCCAACACAGGGACACAGCGTCCGTCCCAACACAGGGACACAGCGACAGTCACAGCCACTGTTCACCTTCCTTCCCCTCTCCTTCCTTCCCAGCCCTTCATTTAATGAGCTGTCTGCACCTGGGCAGGCAGCTTGCAAGCTATCTTAAAAACCTGGACACAGGTTGGAGATCCGGTCCCACCCAGATCCCAGCTCTGCAATCTGGTTATATGCAGACCGTGTGTCCATTTCATCATCATTTTTATAGTTACAGTAGCGCCTACTGTTACAATATATATACTGTGGCAGGGTGGCCCTTCAGCGCAAAATCACGTACCTGTACGTGATTTCATTTCCCTGGGCGCTCGCCACCAGCGACCAGCTCCTGCTGTGATTGGACACAGCGGGAGCCAATCAACACAACTTTTAGATGAATTAGAGCGGAGACTGCGAGCCAGGCCTTCTCGTCCAACGTCGGTGCCTGACCTCACAAATGCCCTTCTGGAAGAATGGTCTAACATTCCCATAGACATGCCTAAACCTTGTGGACAGCCTTCCCAGAAGAGTTGAAGCTGTTATAGCTGCAAAGGATGGGCCAACTCAATATTGAACCCTATGGACTAAGACTGGGATGCCATTAAAGTTCATGTAAAGATGGGTGTCCCAATACTTTTGACAATATCGTGTATGTACCCGTCATTTTCCCCTGATTGCTGGCGCAGTTGTGGGAAGACTGGCAATCTCATTCGTGTACTATGGCAATGTAAGTCTTTAATTGGCTTACGAACATACTCGCCACAAGTGGCACCATTAGGCCTGCAAATAGAACGTTTTCCCAAACCATATTGTCCGATTGTTGTGCATCTATTAACAGCAGGATAGGATACTAAGTAAGTGGAAACTATTTCCCCCAACTCGTCAGAGGTCGTCCACAGGGTCCACGTGCAATGTTCATGTGAGTATTTCAAATCGGCGGCATTTGCTGGCAATTGCCGGCAATGACACCGTCCTAATCGGTGCGACCCCCCCCCCCCATCTGCGGCGCTGCACCGATTTCAAAAAGTAGTTCCGGTACTACTTTTTGCGATTTCGGGCCGCGATTTACATTGACATCTGTGCAGAAATCAGGACTGCCAGCGGGAGTGAAATCATGCGAGTTCATCTGAACTCGCATTGGCTTCACTCCCGCAGCCCAGTGTGAACCTGGGCATATAAGTATATGTAACAAGTCTGCGGGTGTGAGAATTTGGTTAACATAAATATGTTCTTGTTAAACTTTTAATAAAAATATAATGTGTTAAAAAAAAAAAAAAAAAGGAATGGACTGCATAGAAACCCAACTGATAAGAGGCATTGAGGAGCTCAGCTATGAGGAAAGATTAGAGGAACTGAAATTATTCTCTCTTGAGAAGAGAAGATATTAAAGCGGAGTTCTGCCGGAAAATAAAAAAAATAAGTCGTCGGCTACAAATACTGCAGCTGCTGACTTATAATATATGGACACTTACCTGTCCACGATGTCCTCACCCGAGGCTCTTGGGTGGAGGCGCCACCATCTTCGGTAAGGCTGCTTTCACATTGCAGCATTACCCGCGGTGGCGATATAGCAGCGCGATTTTTAGCGCTGCTATACTGTCGTATTTACCGATGTATTCGGCCGCTAGCAGTGCGGTTTTAACCCCCGCTAGCGGCCGAAAAAGGGTTAATACTCTATAGAGGCGCATTGCGGGCAGTATTACCGCGGTTTCCCATTGATTTCAATGGGAAGAAGCGGTATAGGAGCGGTGAACACACCGCTCCTATACCGCTGTAAAGATGCGGCTAGCAGGACATTTGGAGCGGTCCTGTTAGCGCACCGCTTCAGTGTGAAGGCCTTCGGGCTTTCACATCGAAGCCTGCAGGGCAGGTTTTTTCACGCGGTATAGCAGCGCTATTTTTAGCGATGTACCGCGTGAAAAACGCCCCAGTGTGAAAGGGCTCTAAGGGAATCAGGAAGTGAAGCTTTGCGGCTTCACTTCCTGGTTCCCTACTGGGCATGTGCAAGTCACTCTGCGCTATCTCACTGGTCCCTGCTGTCTTCTGGGACCTGTGTGTCTCCCAAAAGACAGAGGGGGTGGAGGGGCCGACATGGCGTAGATCGCCATGGATACTGCAGCGATCTATGCCTGGAAGTGGGAGCAAATACCTGTATTAGACGGGTATCTCCTCCCCCCTGAAAGGTGCCAAATGTGCAATAGTGGAAGTTCCATTTTTGGGTGGAACTCCTCTTTAAGGAGGGATATGACCACAATGTATAAATACATAAGTATAATTGCCTCTCGGGGGATCGGGAAGGATTCAACTCCCCCCCCGGTGGTGCTTTTATTGTGATTCCCCCCCCCCCCCCACTTCCTTATTGTGTGTAAGCTCTAAGGAACAGGGCCCTTTGATTCCTACTGTATTAAAGTGTATTGTATTTGTTCTGTCTACCCTCAAGTTGTAAAGCGCTGCTTAAACTGTTGGCGCTACTACATTTCCCATATGATGCTCATGCACTCTGCAGTGTAGGTGAGCATCATGGGAAATGTAGTTCCAAAACATCTGGGGTGCCAAGGTTCACCATCACTGACTTAGATTGAACTCACATTAAAAGCAGCTAGTAAGGTGAGTGAGAGCTGTTTTTCAAACACTTTTACCGCTTCTTAAAGGGGTTGTAAAGGAAAAAAATGTTTTCCCTAAATAGCTTCCTTTACCTTAGTGCAGTCCTCCTTCACTTACCTCATCCTTCAATTTTGCTTTTAAATGTCCTTATTTCTCCTGAGAAATCCTCTCTTCCTGTTCTTCTGTCTTTAACTCCACACAGTAATGCAGGGCTTTCTCCCTGGTGTGGAGAAAGCCTCTTGAGGGGGCGTGTAGAAGTGTCGGGACACTCTCTCTACTTTGCAGATAGAGAAAGGAGCTGTGTGTTAGTGGGCGTCCTGACACTCCTGTTCCCCTCAAGAGGCTTTCCTCACACCAGGGAGAAAGCCTTGCATTACTGTGTGGAGTTAGACAGAAGAACAGGACGTGAGGATTTCTCAGAATAAATAAGGACATTTAAAAGCAAAATGGAAGGATGAGGTAAGTGAAGGAGAACAGCACTAAGGTAAAGGAAGCTATTTAGGGAAAACAAATCTCCTTTACAACCCCTTTAAGATTATGTAAATAGTTTAAAGGAAAAGTATAGCCAAAGCTTTTTTGGCTCTACTTCTTCTATGGATCACAGGAGTGTGTTCGTTCTCCACCCCTGTCACCCTGTTTTCAGGAAACGGTAGGCTAAGGCCCTCTTCTGGCTGATGTCACAGAGCTAGCCCAGGCTCTTGATTGCTCCTGACCTTACAGTTAGGATCCACCTAGATGCCTGGACTGGCAGCTGGCTCAGCTTTGCAGCAAGCCGCTGTGAGGCCAAGCCAGCTGTTCCCGCCCACTCCACAGCCTGGTGCTCCAGTGAGCACTGGAGGGGCAGAGTAGAGAGCCAGCAACTGGCAGTCAGTAGCTTACCGAAGGCTGTGAACAGATCGATCAATGGTTTTTGAAGTAGCAGGGGACAGATGCGGCATTGCAACGAGGTGTATGTGTGTGTGTGTGTGTGTGTGTGTGTGTATATAATATAATTTTTTTTTTTTCCGAATCCTATACATCTCTTTTAATATACATAGTCTGGACATAGATGTACTCAAAATTCCAATATTGTGTTTAGATCCAATTTATTGCTGGAGGAGGAAGAGAAATAAATGTTTCATGAATTCTCCAGTATATGAGGTTACAGGATGGCAGGAAGTTTAACCTGTGACAGCCATGAAGCTTGTAGAGGAAAGGCTAGGAACATTGTCTGCTCAACAATCATCAGTGAAGGTCAGGATGCAGACACATCCTCTTCTATATAACTCGTATACAAATATATATATATATATATATATATATATATATATATATATATATATATATATATATATATATATATATATATATATATATATATATATATATATATATATATATATATATATATATATATATATATATATATATATTATATTATACATACACACACCGCTACAGTGTCTCACAAAAGTCAGTACACCCCTCACATTTTTGTAAATATTTTATTCTATCTTTTTTATGTGACAACACTGAAGAAATGACATTTTGCTACAATATAAAGTAGTGAGTGTACAGCTTGTATAGCAGTGCAAATTTGCTGTCCCCTCAAAATAACTCAACACACAGCCATTAATGTCTAAACCGCTGGCAACAAAAGTAATTACACCCCTAAGTGAAAAATTTCCAAATTGGGCCCATTTGGCTATTTTCACTCCTCTGTGTCATGTGACTCATTGGAAAGATATTTAATAAAAAAAATGTTAGGGGTTTACTCGCTTTTGTGCGATACTGTGTGTGTAGATAGATAGATCTATCTATCTGTTTTTTTTTTTTGTCAATTAATAACCTACAAAGTACATACAAAAACGAAATCCATTAAATATTTGGCATATCCACCTCTCTATCCATTGCTTTTTTTTTTTGCCTCCGATACACTTGCACACCATTATTTAGTTTCAATTTTTTATTTATTTTTTGTTTCAATTGCACACAATTATTTAGGAACTCAGCAGATAGGTTGTTCTAAACATCTAGAACAGTGGTCTCCAAACTGTGGCCCGAGGGCCAGATGCGGCCCTTTGCTTGCCTTTATCCGGTCCTTGGAGCACTATCCCTCCCACTGATATGAGACACTATTCTGCTATCTGACACCGACAATGGAGCACCATTTCTCCCACTGACACAACTAATAGAGCACTCTTCCTCCCTATGATACCAGCGATGGGGCACTATTCCTCACCCTAATACCAGATGTTTACTAACGATGATGCCAGGAAAATTTCCACTCCCACTGGCCAAAGTCCGGCCCTCCAATAGTCTGAAGGACAATAAACCGGTCCTTTGTTTAGAATGTTTAGAGACCCCTGATCTAGAAGAACTAACCTCATGTTTTCTGTGGATTTAGGCTGTCAGTTGCTTCTGTTTGTTCATGTAGTCCCAGACGGGCTCGACGATTTTGATATCAGGGCTTTGTGGAAATTTTGTGTCTCTGTGTTTGGGGGTCATTGTCCTGCCACAGAATGAATTTGGGACTGGTCAGATGTCTAATTGATAATTCATAGCATAATGAATCGATATCTGTTCTTTTTAGTTTTCAGACTGATTCTTAAAATCCATGTTGGGAAATGCAGCCCCAAACCTGCAAGGATCCTTCACCATGCTTCACAGTTGCCTGCATACACCTGCCCTTGTACCACTCTCCAGGCTTTTGGTGAACAAACTGATTTCTGTCACAGCAAAGTCTTTTCCATGTGTGGACTCATCAGTACATGGGTAAGGCGCTTGCCTATTTCTCCTTGTTCGAAGTAAGGCTTTTTAGCCACAAGACTTTTATGAAGACCACTTCTGACTAGACAGTAGATGGCAGTGGCAGCTGGTGCTCAAATTTTTTTGGGGGGAGCAAACAAACTGGAAGATTCTGAAAAAAAAACAAAAAAACATTGAGCGCAGCCACTGTGCCCCCCATCATCTGCCCGACACTTACCTTGTCTCGGGTAGGCAGTGGGTGACAGTGTCCATGTTCTTCACCTTCCCTGACCCTGATTGCTTCTGCCGCCCGCTCCTACTCTCATCCTATGCTGTGATTGGATGCCTAATTGGCTGAAGCGACAGGCGCTGTGATTGGACGCCTATCAGGTGACGGGACAGAGACCCGATTCACCTGATTGGCTGAGAGGTGGTTCAATGTTAAGAAAGCGGATTTCTTCACTTTCCTAACATACAGCTGAGTGAGAAGCGAACGCACAGCGTTGTGCTCGCTTCTCACTTACTCACTCATGGCGGTGGGGGTGTTTTTTGGATGCACATGATTAGAGCCATAGGCTATAATAGGCGTCCAAAAAAAGTGAGAAGCGGGCGCAACGCTGTGCATTCGCTTCTCACTCAGCTGTATCTTAGGAAAGCGAAGGAATCCACTTTCCGAACATTGAATAAATGAATGAAAACTTATATAGCGCGGCACATGCGAACCTAATCGCCTCTGGGCGCTTGTTGTTCCCGTCTCCTTTGGAATCAAGAGATGAGTCTTGATCTTTCTCCTGAACGCTAAGTGGTTCTCCTCCAACCGAATGCTGGTTGTTAAAGCGTTCCATAGTCTGGGACCTTGGACCGCGAATCTTCTATCTCCTTTGGACTTGTAGTCGGCTTTCGGTATCTGGAGTAGATTTTGATTGGTGGATCGCAGAACGCGATTGGGATTGTGAGCTTTTATTTTTTCGCATAGATAATGGGGAGCATTCCCATGGATACATTGAACCGCCTCTCAGCCAATTGGGTGCACAGGGTCTGTGTTACCCGTCACCTGATTGGCTGAGAGGCGGTTCAATGTTAAGAAAGCGGATTTCTTCACTTTCCTAACATACAGCTGATTGAGAAGCGAACGAGCAGTGTTGCGCCCGCTTCTCACTTTTTCGGACGCCTATTGGAGCCTATGGCTCTAATCGGGTGCATCCAAAAAACACCTCCACCGCTGTAATTCAGGTTCCCGTTGACCGAAAAGGGGCTGAGCACCTGAATAGGGGATGTTGGCAGCTACCATAGATGGATGGATGGATAGATTCATGCAATGGTAATTGGAGAGTGACAGGAGAGGGGGGGGCGTTGCTCCTGCGCCCTTTATGGACGCACCACCGCTGTGTATCTGGGACCAACTGGTCTCTGCCAGGTCTGACCTGCTGGTGCTTTTGGGATTTTTTTTGATTTTGGAGGGAAGTCGGTATGATGAGTCTTTCATCAGACTGAACGTGACATTTTTGGACCCCATGGTTGCCCGTTTCTTCGTTTTCTCTACAGGAGAGCTTATACAGGACATCTGGAAACATCTGTCTTCCTTGAAATTCCTGCTTATGAGGACCCTTGTTGATGCCGTAAGACCACCCTGTGACTTGTTACGGTGCCCAGTCTTCTTTTTCGCATTGAACCGCTTGGTCTAATTGTTTAATCATGCCTTGGATCATATGCCTGCTGAATCCTTCTATATTTATTTATATATTTCTTTCTAACATGGCTTTTATTTGCACATATAACTGTTTTGTGTGTAGAGTTTCAGCTTTTATAGTCCACTGTAAAAGTTGCTGTATAAACATAGGAGCACCAAGGTGCGCTCCGCATGCTTTCCCATTGATGGGAAGAAATATTAACGAGTAATTGGCTTGCAGAATCCACTTTAGGTCATTGTGGGTCAGCCAGCCGCATTCTCTAACAACATCATCTCTGCCTTGATGTTCTTGGCTTTTTCCATACGATCTGCAGCTGCTGAAGACGTCTCAGAATATTTGACCTTTTCTAAAATTATTACAAGGTTAGACTTAATCGTCTGATGTTTTTACAAACCGAAATTGCTCAGTTCATAAGAAAAAGGGTAAAAAAAATCTAGCCGTCCGCTAAGAAGAACGTATAAGAAAGTCTTTGTGTCTTATCTCGGTGACACAGATTCACACGCTATTTGGGAGCACAGTGGGATAATTGGTTTAATGACAATTGCTTGTTAAATGAACTGCAGTAAGAAATGAGCTTAAAGGACCACTCCAGCCAAAAGAAAACGATTGAGTCTGTGCCTTCTCTTAACCACTTAAGCCCCGGACCAATATGCTGCTAAATGCCCAGAGGCGTTTTTACAATTCGGCACTGCGTCGCTTTAACGGACAATTGCGCGGTCGTGCGACGTGGCTCCCAAACATAATTTGCGTCCTTTTTTTCCCACAAATAGAGCTTTCTTTTGATGGTATTTGATCGCCTCTGCGATTTAAATTTTTTGCGCTATAAACAAAAATAGAGCGACATTTTTGAAAAAAAAAACAATATTTTTTTACTTTTTGTTATAAGAAAAATCGAATAAACTAAATTTTAGTCAAACATTTAGGCCAAAATGTATTCAGCCACATGTCTTTAGTAAAGAAAAAATCGCAATAAAAAAAAAAAAATTGCTACCCAGCGGCAACAGCGACACTAATACAGCGATCAGAAAAATGATCGCTTAGTGACACTGGCAATAGGGGGTGAAAAGGTTAACTAGGGCGGTGATCAAGGGGTTAAAACTTTATTGGGGGGGGCTACCCTGGACCTTGCTGCCTATCACAGTAACTGTCACACTGACACTAAATGCAGTGATCAGTAAATATATGATCACTGCTTATAGTGACAGTGTGACAGGGGGTGGGGGGAAGTGATCGCAAGGGGTTAAATGTGCCTATGTGTGTGGTGTCAGTATAGTGTTGGTGCGACTTACTGTGAGTCTTCTCTCCTCTCGGCGGATTGAAAATACCACCGAGAGGAGAGCTGACATCACTTCCTCTGCCAGTGTTTACATTACACAGGCAGAGGAAGTGACACGGCGGAGGCTCGCGGGATTGGCTGGGAGCGATCACAAGGGGGCGGACAGAAACGAACAGCCGCCCCCTCATTCCGGATCGCTCCCGCAGGTAAGCCGCCTGCCGCACCCAGCGGAGGGGGTCCCGATCGGACCCCCGACCCGCTACAAGACAGGGACGTACATGTACGCCCATCTGCCTGTACTTGCTATTCTGTGGACGTATATAGGCGTGCGGCGGGCATTAAACGGTTAATATGTAATCTTTTTCTGTTTGGACGGATCTTGGTTCTGTCAGTTTCCTACATTCTTTATGAATGATGTACCCTGACAACTTAGCAAAGCGAGCCAAGGATTATATTTATAAAGTCTAAGCTCCACCCCCTGCAAATCACCAAACAGAGTGGCTCGGCCCCCAGAGGGAAGTAGAATTGTTTTGTTTATTACTCCCAGTCCCTGTCACGGTGTCGTTCTTTGTGGATTTTACTTCAATAACGCTCACATTTTTGGTCTTCCCTACTTTAATGTAGTCATCCTCATGCCAGTTGCAAGCAAAGTTCGCAGCCCAGGACAAAAGGGAATGCCCTTTTGTCCTGGGCTGCGAACTTTGCTTGCAACTGGCATGAGGATCACTGAATTTGGCATTGTGGTCCTACCTGGAGCAGTGCTCTCATTTTCCTAGATATTCTCAACAAAAAAAAAAAAACGATATTTAAAGGGTCACTAAACGAAAAAAAAATTTGGCCTGAAATGACTGTTTACAGGGTATAGAGACATAAAAGTTAACTGATTCCTTTTAAAAATCATTAAAAATAGATAAAAATCAATCATATAATCAACCTACAGTTCTATTTTCGTTTTTGCTGTTATTTCCTGTCTTTCTGATGTACAGAGCCAGAGAGCCAATAGAGGGCAGTGATGGTTTGTCTAAAACCCCTCAGCACCAACCAAGTTTCAGTTTACACACAGTAATCGCACCTCCTTGATTAGTGACCACAGAGAGAGAGCTCCCAGCACTGTGGTTATAAGGAAACAGACAAGCAGGAAGTGTGGAGATCAGAGCAGAATTACAGCAACATCAAAGCAAAAACGATCAAGGAGGACATGAAAACAGCACTGCAGTAAGGTAAAGAAAGCTATTGAGCTAAAAAAAAAAAAAATCCTTTTAGTTACCCTTTAACCACTTCAATCCCGGGCATTTTCACCCCCTTCCTGCCCAGGGCAATTTTTAGTTCTCTGCGCTGTCGCACTTTAACTGCGCGGTCGTGCGACGTTGTGTCCAAACAAAAAAAATTTATGTCCTTTTTTCCCCCCACAAATAGAGCTTTCTTTTGATGGTATTTGATTACCTCTGCGTGTTTTTTTTTTTTTTTGTTGCGCTATAAACAAAAGAAGAGTGACAAGTTTGCAAAAAACACTTTAATTTTTGCTATAAAAAATATCCCCCCCCCCCCCCCCCCCAAAAAAAAACACAATAAGTGTATATTGATTGGTTTGCGCAAAAGTTGTAGCGTCTACAAAAAAGAATAGATTTATACAATTCATTATTATTAATAATAATAATATTTTTTTTTCTTCTTACTAGTAATGGCTGCGATCTGCAATTTTTTTTTTTTTTTTTTTTATATTATTGCGGCAGGCAGATCAGACACTTTTGACACTATTTTGGGAACATTCACATTTATACAGCGATCAGCGCTAAAAAAAATGCACTGATTACTGTATAAATGTGACTGGCAGTGAAAGGATTAATACTAGAGGGCGATCAAGGGGTTAAATGTGTGTCCTAGGGAGTGATTCCAACTGTAGGGTGCGTGGACTCACAAGAGGAGGAGACAGATCAGTGTTCCTCTGGACAGGAAACACACCCATCTGTCTCCTCTCACCTGACAGGGCGCGTTACCACTAATTTCGTGTCGCTATTTGCATAGTCCCTGAATCTGATCCCTGGATATTCCTTAAGTTCTGATATTTCTTATATATATTATTAGCCATTTATATTTTGTGCATTTAGAAACACATTGAGCCCTTTTCCGCTAGATCCAGCTTCTATGGAAAACTATTCAACAATTTTACAGCTCTTACTGTGGAGAGTCCTTTCCTTTTTGTGGAGGTAAACCTCTTTTCCAACAGGCAGGGAGGGTCTTGTCTTTTTCAACTTTGTATTGAGTTTGCATGTTCTCCCTGTGTTTGTGTGGGTTTCCGCCATGTACATTGATTTCCTCCCACACTCCAAAGACTTACTGGTAGGTTGATTGGCCCTCTTGTGTGTGCACATATTGGATATGCACATGTGTCATCACATTCTGCATACTAGTTCCAAGCCCAAGAAAATGGGAAAGGACTGGCGAAAAGGCTGGAGACCCACTGCTTTAAAAATTTGGCAAAACAATTCTGTAAATGGCTCTCAAGCCGAAAGCCCAGAGAGCTGAACCATAAAGTCTCAGGGAATCGGATGCAACTGAATGCAGATATTCTTCCAATACTTCAATTTATCATCTAATTTACCATCCTTACTGTAGCAATGTAGTGGTTCACCTGTCCCCTGCCAGCCAGCCAGACATCCATCTCTCAGAGACATATTACAGTCCATAAGCTTTTTTTTTTTTTTTTGAGGGCATTAAACTTGGATAGGAAATGGGGAATTGTGGGATGCACCAGAATATTCAGTGCAAATTTACTGGGACTTCTATATACACTTCATTATATATACACTTCAACCTTCTCTCCAGCACAAACACTTGCTGCACACTGTTCCTCCTCCAGCACTTTACTTTTTGCAGACTGTTACTCCTCCAGACTAGCTAGCACTGCATGGTAGGCCTGACACTGCTTCAGCTAGGCCTAAATAAACTGCCTTTTGCGGGCAGGGACCTCGGGCCCCTGTGGTGTAGGAATAGTTCAGGTGCTAGCTATCCTCCATTCAGCTACCACTCCCAGATGGCTCTCTTCAGGTTCTGCCAGACAGCCTGGCTGCAATGACCTCTTTCCACTGCCCTTCCCACAGTCCTCACTCCTGGTTCTGCACCCATCTCTCAAACTGCAATCTCCCAGTTCTCTCAGACATGCCTACCCAGTCCTCCCAACTGTGCTTACTTGCCAGCCCTCCTGGCTGTGACCAGTAGTCTTCCCTGGAGATTCCTAGAAGTTTTCTCTCCCTCTGTCCTCCACTTGCTCTCTCATGTGCCTTTCCTTCCAGGATCTCATCACTCCTCCTGGATGCCCCCGAGCGCCGGCCCAGGCTTACCCCCCCTAGACTGAGGAGCTCCCTGTGGGCTCCCGAAAGCCTCCACACTCTCTAAATCCAGCTCTTCCACCCGACAATTCCTCCCCAGCTGGGCTGACCCAGGTATTTAAAGAGGCCTGACCCCTGCCAATCCAAATTGGGGATTGGTCAAGGCACCTCAAGATATCCCAGGCAGCCCCTCTCTTCCCCTCGTTCTAGAACTTTCTAGAAGGAAAACGAAGTGATCGTGAAATGATGCAGCCTATGAGTCGCCAGCTGCTACCCTGAGCTACTCCCAGCCCAGAAGGAAAACAAACCGGCCTAGCAACCAGCTAGGCCTGCCTAAATTTACCTACTCTGCCAACAACAAAAAAAAACATTCTAGCACCTACCTAACTAGAGGGTGCTGCATTACTATATGGACCATTTATTAAAAATAGCATGGTGTATGTAAAATAAAAGTATGTCATTGAAGACACTTATGGATTGAATCGTTTTTTTTCATATTTTCTTGGCACTCCTTAATATTGAGCCATACAGAAGTGTGATTGGGTGAAAATATGAAGCTGTGGGAAAAGGACACAGCGATCATGTGAAATAAATCCTGTTTACAAAAGTGTTCATTTTTCCTATATCCTGGGAGTCTTGTCCTCATTCCTAGCGCCTGCTTTCCACCCCAAGGGGAATTGTACTGGAATTAGGTCACTTGGAAAGCAATCCATGTCTGTCAATGGTTTGCCCTCTCTAGCTCGGGGGAATCCTGCGTTTTACATATGGTAAGCCAGACATAAATAGTTTAATATTGACCGTGTACAGGCTATTCATTAACATGCCCCGCTTACAGCTTATGTTCAGGTCCCAGGCTGATTCTACTATCCATCCATTGTGTCTCCATTTTATTATCAATGGATATTATTATCCAATATGTGCAATAATAATACGGAGGAAACCAGGCTGATCCCTCTGCATAAAACACATATTTTGTATTTTATCTGAATCTCATTTTAATTTATCAAATTTTTTTTTTTTTGCATTGAATATTCTACTAAATCGGGGGTCTCCAAACTTTTCAAACAAAGGGCCACTTTTTTGCCCTTCAGACTTTAGGAAGGGTTGGATTGTGGCCAGTGGGTGCAGAAAATGTCCCGGGCCAGCACCAGTAAGAATAAATGTGGCCTCAGGGTTGGTGGTCGGTAGGAGGAGGAGTAGGTCCGCTATCAGTAGGAGGAATAGTATCCCATCATTGATGTCAGTAGAAGAAATAGTGCCCCCTTGTTGGTGTCAGTGAAAGTAATAGTGCCTCATATCAGTTGGAGGAATAGTGTCCCAAGGCTAGCAAAGGGCCACCTTTGGCCCTCGGGCCACAGTTTGGAGACCCCTGTACTAAATGGTGCTGTAAGGGCTTGTAATATACCAATATTTAAATCTTTAGTTTCACCAGTGAAAAATGGGAGACCCATTTGCTTAACCACTTGCTTACTGGGCACATAAACCCCCTTCGTGCCCAGGCGAAATTTCAGCTTCCGGCACTGAGTCGCTTTAACTAATATTTGCACGGTCGTACGACGTGGCTCCCAAACAAAATTGACGTCCTTTTTCCCCCACAAATAGAGCTTTATTTTGGTGGTATTTGATCACCTCTGCGGTTTTTATTTTTTGCGCTATAAACAAAAAAAGAGCGACAATTAAAAAAATATATATATTTTTTACTTGTTGCTATAATAAATATCCCAATTTAAAAAAAAAAAAACTTTTTTTTTCTCAGTTAAGGCTGATATGTATTTTTCGACGTATTTTTGTTAAAACAAAAAAAAATCGCAATAAGCATCTGGTTTGCGCAAAAGTTATAGCGCCTACAAAATGGGGAACAGAATTTTTATTTTATTTTTTTTTATTTATTTTTTACTAGTAATGGCGGCGATCTGCGTTTTTCGGGACTGCGATATTGCGGCAGACATATCGGACACTTTTGACACAAATTTGGGATCATTCACATTTATACAGCGATCAGTGCTATAAAATACACTAATTACTTTATAAATGTGACTGGCAGGGAAGGGGTTAACACTAGGGGGTGAGGAAGGGGTTAAATGTGTATCCTGGGTGTGTTCTAACTGTGTGGGGGGAGGGGATTGACTGGGGGAGGTAACCGATGCTGTGTCCCTATGTACAAGGGACACAGATCGGTCTCCTCTCTGACAGCACGTGGAGCTCTGTGTTTACCCTGCTGTCATCTGCTTGTGTTCCCGCTGATCGCATGTACCCGATGGACATCGCGGCCGCCAGGTACATGCATCGGCTCTTCAGCGATGCGCCGGGACAGTGGCGCGCGCGGGTAATGCACTATAAATGATGTCCAAAGACGTCAACTTGGCGCCTCAGGTCCGCGCTCTTGACGTATTTTGTCAATAGCGCGGGTCTGAAGTGGTTAAAGCCCTCCAGACGTGGTTCTGGCCAGTTCAGTAGATTGCTTTACGAAAGGAATGGATACTTTCCTAAATGTACATAATAAAACTGGATACTAACATTTATAGGTAAAGTTTATCCGGGGAAAATCAGATTGCCTCTCGGGGGGGGGATCAGGAAATAATTTTTCCCCTGCTCTAGCAAATTGGATCATGCTCTGCTGGGGTTTTTCGCCTTCCTCTGGATCAACTGTGGGTGTAGAATTGGGTATATGGGAGTGCATTAAATATTTATTTTTATTTTTTATGGTTTGAACTAGATGGACTTTTTTCAACCTAACTATGTATCCTCCTAAAAATAATACAAATAAAATGTAGCCTAAAAAAAATACTTGCCTTAACCTGTATCTCACATCACTATGTCTCCCAGGATAGCTGTGGGCTTGAAATCCCACAAAAATGTACCCTTGTAAGGGCTCTTTCCCACCTGCGGACCGTATGTCCGCTTGTTCATCCAATCCGTGTACGGATAAAAAATGAGACATACATTGGTCCCTATAAGATTGCGGGTGTCAGCGGATGAACACCTGCTGGCACCCGATTTCATCCGGTTCCCGGAATCCTCCGATTCTGCAGACGGAGGAAAACCCTATTTTTCCATCCGTCATCGGATTGGTGTGAACACGGATAGACAGTCCGTGTTCATCCGAACCCCCCATAGAGGAGAGCGGAAAAATGACAGGGCGGTCCCTGCCCAGTGTGCGGGGACCGCCCTGCCATCCGCCGGCTCAGTGGAGTGATCCCCGCTGAGCAAGCAGAGGTTTACAGTGCGGATCATCAGTGATCCGCCCCGTGTGAGAGTGCCCTAATAGGTTGGAGTGCAATCTTGCAGGATATTGATTTCCCTGCTTTCACATGTGTTGACCCTTGGACGATTGAGCCACCTGTACACCTCAAGCTTATTTAGTGTAAGTATAATTTAGGTGTTGGAAGATCTACATATCATACTTCAATTTTTTTATTTTTATTTTTTATGCCTAAGGCCCCTTGCACATGTGTGGACCGTATGTCTGCTTTTTCATCCATCCGTTTGCGGATAAAAAAGGGACATACATTGGTCCCTATGTGATTGGGAGTGTCAGCGGATGAACATCTGCTGACACCCGTAATCACCCGCCTCCGCAAAGATCCGATTTTGCGGAACGGAAGAAAATCCATTTTTTTTCTTCCGTCATCGGATCGGATGAACACGGACACACAGTCCGTGTTCATCCAATCCCTTATAGGGGAGAGTGGAGAAAAGACAGGGTGGTCCCTGCAGTGTGCGGAAACCGCCCTGTCGTCCGACGGCTCAGCTGGGATTTACGGAGGGATCCTCGCTGAGCTTACGCACACACGGAGGCAGATCAATACTGATCCGCCCGTGTGAAAGGGCCCTTACTATGTTGTGTAACTTGTTCTTTACAGTTTAAAAAATTTCAGGGAATAATACAAAACTATATATTTTTTTTTTTTTTTTTTTAAAGTGTATTTTGTGCGTGAACTCGAGAGAGAGAGGAGCCGGACTGCAGGAGTTGGGAGTAGGCAGACCCTCCCCCCGGAGGCAATCGCCATCCTTCTCCATGCCCCCGGTGGCAATGGCGGGTGTGAGGGGGGGCCTCCCACTCACCCCGCCCTACCTGCTCCACTTGGGAGCCCAACTGGGGCCCAACAGGACCCCATCGGGGCAGAGGGACTCCCCCTATGAGGGAGTGAGGGGGCCCGACCCACCAAGCCAGCCCCGTAGGTCCTTCGCCTCTCTTTAGGAGACCGCATGGCCAAAGTGCGTGCGTATTAAACCAATTTTGTGTGTGTGCAACGTGTGCAATCACGTTGAGCCACCACAGCTCAAAAAACTATATATTTTTTTGCAATAATGTTTTTTGCAGTGGTAGCTGGTAGAATGTTTTTTTTTTTTTTGGGGGGGGGGGGCAAACAGTCTCCCTCCAGCAGCTGTAATCCGACAGGAGAAAGAGGGGAAGGAACCGGCTTTTAGCTGCTGGAGGGAGAGACAGACACAGTGTATTGATCAGTAATTGTTGTCCTGTCCCGCAGCACCGATTCCCCCCTACTTTTCGCCCCCCCTATGAGCTGCTTACAGGAGGCCCGGTGGTACCCCCCCCCCCCCTCCTATTGGTAGCTCGGATATAGGAATCTTAGATTGTAAGCCACTTGGGGTCAGGGACTGATGTGAATGTACGATATGTAAAGTGCTGCGTAAATTGTTGTCACAATAAATACCTGTAATAAATAAAAGAACTTCCATAAAAAAAAGAAAGGGCAGAAATTCCTATACGCCTTGTTTTATTAGGAAACACAAAACCCATGGAGGTGATGTTTAGAGAACGGCGTTCCAGCTGTATGGTGTGTGAGAACTCTTTGGTATTCTGGGTATACCATGACAAGCTGCTGGCTATACCTGCCATTTGTTGTTTAGCCGTAATGTGATAAATGACTCCCTGCTAGGTGTGTGGATTGGGGGGGGGGGGGGGGGATAGGCTCAATGGACAACATACTGCAATTAATATAGAAGAAAAAGAATCAAGAGGTTTCCTAAACCCAGAGAGCGAGAGAGAGAGAGCGATCACTGTGATTTATGGGAGGATTGGAAATTGGATTTAAGGGGACGCTAGTGATGAGGAACATAGTATATTTATGCTGTATTGTTTCTTGAACATTGTGTATCATAGGCTGACAGAGCGTGTGTGTGTGTGGAGGAAACAGGAAAATAATGGATTTTTAGTTCTTGTTCACATGTTTAAGTAAAGGGCCATGTTTGCCCGCACAGGATGCGCAGGTGTTGCGTGCATCCACGTAGTCTCATTTCTATTGGGACGCAGTGGCTGCTCAATTTAACCACTTCAGCCCTGGGAAGATTTTCCCCCTTAATGACCAGGCCATTTTTTGTGATACGGCACTTGCAATACGGCAATTGACACCTTTTTCCCACAAATAGAGCTTTCTTTTGGTGGTATTACCTCCTGGATTTCATTTTCTTTTTTTGCTCAATAAACAAAAAATTTTTTAGAAAAAAAAAAAAACAATATTTTTTACTTTTTGCTATAATAAATATCCCCTCCCAAAAATGTCTTCATCAGTTTAGGCCAGGGGTCTTCAAACATTTTAACCACTTAAGGACCTAAAACAGTTTTTTTTTTTTGCTTGAAAATTACTTAAAACCCCAAACATTATATATATATTTTTCTAACATCCTAGAGAATAAAATGGCGGTCATTGCAATACTTTTTGTCGCACCGTATTTGTGCAGCGGGCTTACAAGCGCACTTTTTTTGGAAAAAAATCACTTTTTTTAATTAAAAAAAAAATAAAATTTGGCCTGATTTTTTATTTTTTTTGTTTGTTTTTTAATGTGAAAGATAATGTTACGCCAAGTAAATGATACCCAACATGTCGCGCTTAAAAATTGTGCCCACTCGTGGAATGGCGTCAAACTTTTACCCTTAAAAAATCTCGATAAGAGACGTTTAAAAAATTCTACAGGTTGCATCTTTTGAGCTACAGAGGAGGTCTAGGGCTTGAATTATTGCTCTCGCTCTTAACGATTGGTGATGCCTCACTTGTGGTTTGAACACCGTTTTCATATGTGGGTGCTACTCACGTATGCGTTCGCTTCTGCGCGCGAGCTTGGCAGCACAAGTGATTTAAAAAATGATTTTTTTTTTTTGTTTTCTTATTTTTATTATTTTTTACACTGAAAAAAAAATGAAATAAAAAAATTGATCACTTTTTATTCCTATTACAAGAAATGTAAAGATACCTTGTAATAGAAAAAAACATGACAGGTCCTCTTAAATATGAGATCTGGGGTCAAAAAGGCCTCAGATCTCATATTTGGACTTAAATGCAGAGAGACCACCATTATCTTTTACAGGACCGCACACACTAAAGATAGATATCTCGGTTGTGGCAGCAGCTGCTGCCGTTACCGAGATATCCATCTTTAAAGTACCAACATAAATGTACATGAGCGGGTCCTTAAGTGGGTAAACAAAGGGCCGTTTTATTGACCTTCGGACTCTTGGAGGGCCGGACTTTGGCCAGCGGGAGTAAAAATGTTCCTGTCATCAGTGGGAGTAAACATCTGGTATTAGGGGGAGGAATAGTGTCCCATTGCTGATATCATATGGAGGAAAAGTGCCCCATTGGTGGTGTCAATGGGAGAAATGGTGCTCCATTGTCAGTGTCAGATGGCAGAATAGTGTCTCGTATCATTGGGAGGGATATTGCTCCAAGGGCCTGATAAAGGTAAACAAAGGGCCACATCTAGCCCTCGGGCCGCAGTTTGGATCAATTGGACCACACGCCGTCCTGAGCAGTAAACACCCGAACTTCCGTGTTGCAGGATGGTGTGCGTTCCAATTGATCCAATGGGAGAGCTAAGGGCACCGGACAGAGACAGGACAACAGTGATTGGTGGATTACCGTCCACCACGCCACTAGGGGGAGACATATGAGGGCAAGGACGTTCCATACTCCTGGCCTGCACTTGCCTCTGTGCCCCCTGTTTCTTTTGAGGAGATCAGGTTGATTTTTGGCATAGAGATGTATATATGTTGATTGTACACATCTGTAGCCTTTGCTAGTGCAAAATAAAGGGGAGATGTTACATTGGTTTTAGCGTAAGTTGTGTTGTTTCACCAATGTCCTTATTTTGGCCACAATAGATTGCTGCCAGGCTGAATGACAGCTCGGGAAAGGGAGCAATTTTTGCATGTGTCCCTGACATGCATTAATGTGAATGTAGGATTACTCTATGGAGACACAGTGGCTGTACAAACATAGCTGCAGGCTCTAATTTGACTGGTGTGCAGGTGAGTGGTCCCAAATACACACTGTCTGTGTTTGGGGGGGATTTTCACATTCTGGGGGCGGGCCCCTCTCAGGTAGGTTGTACGCGGCCCTGTGATTGCTGACAGCAGCCCCGGCTGTTCTGCAGTTTCTTGTGGGAACATGTGAGTTCCACCCCCGTGGGTGGAGCAAGCCTGTACTGATGGGCGGGACACGGTTGATGGTCTTGGACCTATGGAAACACGTGTGTGTGTGTGTGTATGGGGCCATGTATACAACATGTTCCGCTGTCATTCGTTTTTAATAGTACCCCTACACAACAAGGACTGTTTTTTGTGTTTCTCACTCATGGGGCTGCCCATTGACATGAATAGACTGCCCTACATGTGGAAACGCGCTCACTCACGGTCACACTTGTAGGTGTGAACCAAGTCTGACAGGCGGCTCCAGCTGCACGGAAAAAAATACACACCCAGAGTACCTGTGAGAATGAGCCCTTTGTTATGTAGGTTTTCTTCTTCTTTTTTTTTTTTTTTTTAATATTCCATTACATTGCAATACATGTTTAAGCTGGCCAACTGCGTCAAAGTAATCCCTCTCTGGCCAGTCCCTACTGTACTCTACAAAATGCAAATGCTTCAATGTATATAGTGCCCCCTTTGGAATATCCAGTGGATATATACATATATTATATACTACTATATTCATTGGATATTCCATAGGGGGCACTATATTATTACTTATATAGCGCTCTCAATTTACCCAGCGCTTTACATATACATTGTGCATTCACATCGGTCCCTAACTCGCATTCATTTACTAGGGCAAATTTTAGACAGAAGCCAATTAACCTACCAGCATGTCTTTGGAGAGTGGGAGGAAACCGGAGTTCCCGGAGGAAACCCACGCAGACGCAGGGAGAACATGCAAACTCCAGGCAGGTAGTGTCGTGGTTGGGATTCAAACCAACGACCCTTTTTACTGCTCGGCAAAAGTGCTACTCACTACACCACTGTGCTGCCCATACGACTATGGATATAGTGCCCCTATGGAATATTCAGTGTATATAGTATCAATAACTTATACAGTGTGTATATATATATATATATATGTAACCCATCAGATGCTAGAGGGATGTGACCACTTGCTAACACTATAATAATTCTGGTTAAACCTTCTGCTGCACACTGCTGTGCTCTCTAGCAAACTTTTTGCAAAGAAACAGGGATTTTTAGTTCACATATATTGCAATGCAAGTGTAACCACTTCCCATATAACAAAACGACGTGCGCAACCTGGAGCCAGACCCAATGCTCTGCGTTCCAAGCCCATCCTATTTTGAAGCCTATTAATAGCTTTTAACCCCAACCCTAGCCCTTATCTTTACCCCTAGCCTTTAACCCCAACCCTAGTCTAACCCTAGCCCTCAACGCCAACATAGAACCCTAACCCTAGCCCTCAACCACAACATAGAACCCTAGCCCTCAACCCTAACATAGAACCCTAACCCTCAACCACAACATAGAACCCTAACCCTAACATAGAACCCTAACCCCAGCCCTCAACCCTAACATATAACCCTAACCCTTAATGCTAGCCCTAAATCTTAACCCTAGCCCTCAACGATAACCCCAGGCCTTAAACTATGCCGATGCCAAGGAATAATCTGTAGGAATCTGTGAAGCCATGCATCCCTGCCTCCCTGGCAGACTCCTCTCTGCTCCCATACAGACTCCCATTGCTTCCCTGCAGACTTATCCCTGCTCAATTGTAGAGTCCGTCCCCTCTTCCTGGCAGACTCCTCTCCACTTCCTGTAGACTACCCTGCTCTCTGACACTCTTCCGTGCTTCAGTGTAGGCTCTGCCCTGGCTCCCTCAGTCTTAGCCTGGCTCCCTCATAGACTCCTGGGCTGAGTCTGCAAGTGAGCCGGTACAAAATCCTATGAGGGAGCCAGGCTGGGACTGTCGGGAAGAGGGGACCAAGTCTACGAGGGAACGGGGGAGGAGATTGCAGGACAGCTTTAGGAGTCTGTCCCCAACAGATTCCTCTCCTCCTCTGCACGATCCTCCCTGCTCCATCGTAGACTTGGTGAAGATGGTGTCGGTAGGTGCTTTGGTGTAGATGGTGTCGGTAGGTGCTTTGGTGTAGATGCCTATCTTAACGGCAGAAATTGTGAAATTGCTCAAGAAACCCCTGAAATCTCTCTTGTGGAAAAAAGACAAACGCTCCTGCGCACAAGTGAGTACCAGGTGGTCTAAAAGCTTGTAATGGATAGCTGCTGGGCTCTGAGGAAGAAGGTATTCTTTCAAAAAGCATCAGCCGGCAGTGGCCTTCAAAATCTCCTCTGGTATCATCTGGGGTCTGCTGTCTCTAGACCAGTGGTTCTGAACCTGGGGGTCGAATGACGATTTCCCAGGGGTCACCGAATCCTGTGCTATTTCTGAAGCCTGCACCACTGTCAGCCTTTTCGCGGCTGCCCAGCAGGGCTGTCCCTGGAGCTTACGGCCACCCACTCGGCCTCTTTAAAAGCTACCCATTCAGTTCACCACATGGCTGGGGGGCAGACACTAGAGGTCAGCTGACTGGTGAGGAATGTGAAGTGGGAGTGGCTGAAGGAGGCCCAGTCTCATGATTTTGGCATTGGTGTCACTGCTTTGAGACACCACAAAGTCGGAGACACAGTGAGTAACACTACCTGTGATTATAGTTGCCATTATAAGTGCCCACTACACTTCTCAGATCAGCAGATGACCTTTATCAAGAGCACCCAAGTTGGCCGATCAGAACACCCCAGGGAGCGCTAAATGTCTGTGGGTTAGGGGTGCAAATTACTTGTCTTGCTTTGGGTGCTGAAAACCCACGACCCTGTTGGAGGTCCCCACAACTTGGGAAAAGGGTCACAGCACTAGGAGGGTTGAGATACACTGCTCTAGACCAATCACTGTAATCTGGAGATCACTTGGGGGTTGAGAAAGGTTTGTATAAGGGCACCATTGGAGCAGAAGGTAAGGGGCTATCAGGAGGCACCACCAGATGACATTTTTTTGACCTGGGGACTAGGGTTGCTACCTCATCCCTTTTCAACCCAAACACATATGAATTACACAGGTTCTGAGGCTACTTTAAAGGGGTGGTTCCCCTAAAAATAAACTTTTAACATTGCCTGTGTCTTCTTAATAATAATTAGAATCGGCTGGTATTTTTTTTTTTAACCACCCGTACATACCATTTTCGGCATGTACGCTCACCGCCGCTTCCGGGTCTGGCAGCCGGGGACAGGCATCCGATCGACGCATACAGCGCGTCACGAGATGCCGAAAGAAGCCGAACGTTGGTGCGGCTCTATACGGCGCATGCGCACCAACGTTCGGCTTCTTTCGGCATCCCGTGACGCGCTGTATGCGTCGATCGGATGCCTGTCAATGAAGCAGGCCCTCCCATCCCCGGCCGCCAGACCCGGAAGCGGCGGTGAGCGTACATGCCGAAAATGGTATGTACGGGTGGTTAAAAAAAAAATACCAGCCGATTCTAATTATTATTAAGAAGACACAGGCAATGTTAAAAGTTTATTTTTAGGGGAACCTCCCCTTTAATGCAGATATGGCACCAAGTGGGTTTAATTACCACCTTAATCGGCTACAGAACCTGTGTAATGAATATGTGCTTTAAATGGTTGAGGCGGCAACCCTACTGGAGACACAGACTTCCCACTAAGTGTTGCCAATTTCCGTCTTCGCATTCACGCTTGGTCCCGGCCTACTGCCCTAGCTATATTTTCGAATAGTCGTCAGTTCCCTGAATAGTCCTCAATCAAATCATCATCAAATGTGCTCTCACTGAACCATTTTTTTATTAATATGCCTCCGAGATATTGTTTCGGCTACAAATAGAATTGCCAAGTAAAACAGTAAGACGGCGTTCTGCCCATAGTGTGACCCCGGGATCGAGATTAAAGATTTCATAACAATCTTCTTCTTCACAGCGAAGGAAAAAGAAAGCGCAGACAGAAATCTTGTTCTCCGTAACAAGCTGAATTGAGTTACATAATCACATGGCTCCCTGCAGTGAGTCAGGGAAGCTTTGTGGAGGAGCCAGCAGACTGGTATTATAGGACTTTCTAACCTGGCAGGAAGTAACAATTTCCTAATGGTCCTATCATCTTCCATTTTACCCTTAAAATGTTTTCATCTCCTTTCTGGAGATACGGTAAGCGCTTGCCTCCGTCCAAGCATTGCATGTAGTATTTAACAATGAGAAGAGTTCAGAATGCCTGGAGTTCTTTAAAAATGACCTGTGACTTCTATTCATCAGTTTGATGCAAGTTAGGACATTTAGAGAGCGATTTTATTAAAACTTGAGCATGCAAAATCTGGTGCAGCTCTTCATAGAGACCAATCAGATTTTTTATTTTTTTTTGTCAAAGCTTAATTGAGTAGCTGATTGGCTACCATGCACGGCTGCATCCTATTTTGCACTCTCCAGTTTTAGTAAGCTAAACCTTTATTAGAGCCGGTTCACACACAGGCGGCACGACCTTGGGGGCGACTCGGCAAGACGACTTGAGAGGCAACTTGCAAAATGACTTCTGTATTAAAGTCAATGCAAGTCGCTCCTATTAGAACCGTTCCATTGACTACTGCAGACCGCGACTTGTCAGGCAGCTGAGTCGCCTGACAGGTCACCCCTGTGTGAACCAGCTCGAAGTGAAAAGCTATTGGGTTAAAAAAAAACAATTTTTACAGCTGACCCTAATCTGTAGATCTGAGACTGTGGTCCTGCAATCTAGGATGGAAGGCAACCTTTTCTTGGCTCTATATTTGTTTGGAAAATGAATGTACGTGTAAAGAAAAGGGTTCTTAGCGTTTTGCTTGATATGGAAAGCTGCTGAACCTCTTTAAACTGGTCACATGGACCAGAGGTCAATGACCAAGCTGATCCGACAGCCAAGCAAAAGTGCTAGCTTTTGAGCAGCCTCAGCTAATGTTGAGGTACTTCCTCCCTTCTGTCCTGTAGATGCAGTGCCTCTTCACTCTTGTAGATGCAGTGCCTCTTCACTCTTGTAGATGCAGTGCCTCTTCACTCTTGTAGATGCAGTGCCTCTTCACTCTTGTAGATGCAGTGCCTCTTCTTCTGTCCCGTAGATGCAGTGCCTCTTCTCCTTCTGTCCCGTAGATGCAGTGCCTCTTCTCCTTCTGTCCCGTAGATGCAGTGCCTCTTCTCCTTCTGTCCCGTAGATGCAGTGCCTCTTCTCCTTCTGTCCCGTAGATGCAGTGCCTCTTCTCCTTCTGTCCCGTAGATGCAGTGCCTCTTCTCCTTCTGTCCCGTAGATGCAGTGCCTCTTCTCCTTCTGTCCCGTAGATGCAGTGCCTCTTCTCCTTCTGTCCCGTAGATGCAGTGCCTCTTCTCCTTCTGTCCCGTAGATGCAGTGCCTCTTCTCCTTCTGTCCCGTAGATGCAGTGCCTCTTCTCCTTCTGTCCCGTAGATGCAGTGCCTCTTCTCCTTCTGTCCCGTAGATGCAGTGCCTCTTCTCCTTCTGCCCCGTAGATGCAGTGCCTCTTCTCCTTCTGCCACGTAGATGCAGTGCCTCTTCTCCTTCTGCCCCGTAGATGCAGTGCCTCTTCTCCTTCTGCCCCGTAGATGCAGTGCCTCTTCTCCTTCTGCCCCGTAGATGCAGTGCCTCTTCTCCTTCTGCCCCGTAGATGCAGTGCCTCTTCTCCTTCTGCCCCGTAGATGCAGTGCCTCATCTCCTTCTGCCCCGTAGATGCAGTGCCTCATCTCCTTCTGCCCCGTAGATGCAGTGCCTCATCTCCTTCTGCCCCGTAGATGCAGTGCCTCATCTCCTTCTGCCCCGTAGATGCAGTGCCTCATCTCCTTCTGCCCCGTAGATGCAGTGCCTCCATCTCCTTCTGCCCCGTAGATGCAGTGCCTCCATCTCCTTCTGCCCCGTAGATGCAGTGCCTCCATCTCCTTCTGCCCCGTAGATGCAGTGCCTCCATCTCCTTCTGCCCCGTAGATGCAGTGCCTCCATCTCCTTCTGCCCCGTAGATGCAGTGCCTCCATCTCCTTCTGCCCCGTAGATGCAGTGCCTCCATCTCCTTCTGCCCCGTAGATGCAGTGCCTCCATCTCCTTCTGCCCCGTAGATGCAGTTCCTCCATCTCCTTCTGCCCCGTAGATGCAGTGCCTCCATCTCCTTCTGCCCCGTAGATGCAGTGCCTCCATCTCCTTCTGCCCCGTAGATGCAGTGCCTCCATCTCCTTCTGCCCCGTAGATGCAGTGCCTCCATCTCCTTCTGCCCCGTAGATGCAGTGCCTCCATCTCCTTCTGCCCCGTAAATGCAGTGCCCCCATCTCCTTCTGCCCCGTAGATGCAGTGCCCCCTTCTGTCCTGTAAAACATGCAGAGGTGATCAAATCTCACCAAAAGAAAGCTCTATTTGTTTGAAAAAAAATAAACAATTTCATTTGGGTACAATGTTGCACAACCGTTAAACCGTTAAAGTAACGCAGTGCCATATTGCAAAAAAAAGGGCCTGGTCAAGAAGGGGGGAAAATCTTCCCAGAGGTCAAGTGGTTAGAGGGGTGATTATTTTCTATACCCCCTGTATGATGTACACCATGTGAATAGGAATTGTATGTCCCATTATTCTATAGTTGTCGCCTGTCCCAACCCTGCTACTGTTGTTTTTGTTTAACAGCTTGGTGTGCATATAAATGAGAGAAATATTAATAAATGCATGACGAATAAAAACGCAATTCAAATTGTACAAGATTCCTATCATTATACAGTAGGTATTGGTACTCAGAATACAATCGTCATGCTTGCTGAGGGTCATCATATATGGGAGCACACTGCCCCCAAAACCTATGTTGGTAAGGGGCGGCTCATTGAAGAGAGTCTATGGAAAGGTAAATAACAAAATTGCATTTTTGGAAAGCGTGGGACATTCATGATCGGCGTCTTGCAGTGGCAATGGGCAGTTTTACAG